>RJVU01042534.1:2130855-2161634 GCA_003731715.1 Anabarilius grahami
CCATTTAATCTTAAATTATATTAAACTGACTTAACTTATATAAAAAAGTTGAAATTGCTGAACTTATTTTGATGAATTATTTTAAAGAGTCAGTTGTCATGATAACAATGACAACAGTTTACAAATCAGTATAAAGTCAAGCCTGGTATCCTTATATTCAATGGTGTATAGAGTCCAGCGACTCCAGTTTAAAGTCATTATATTATGATAGCTCCACATTACAAAGAATAAATCTGTGCATAACATTTTAAATCATTTAAAATTTATTTCAAATAAATACATTTTTCTATTTGAATCATGCTTTGTGCAGTGTATGACATCATTAATATGTTCAGTCAACCCATAATTGTTTATTGCAACTATAATGTATTTATATTTGTATTTTTATTCCATATTTGAGAACACCTTTACAGCAAGAAACGGTAAACCATATAATTTGTATAGACAATTTAGTGAAGTGACATGTGAAAGTGAAGTGACATGTGGCCAAGTATGGTGACCCATACTCGGAATTTGTGCTCTGCATTTAACCCATCCAAGTGCGCACACACACAGCAGTGAACACACACACACCGTGAACACACACCCGGAGCAGTGGGCAGCCATTGCTGCGGCGCCCGGGGAGCAGTTGGGGGTATGGTGCCTTGCTCAAGGGTCTCACCTCAGTCGTGGTATTGAGGGTGGGGAGAGCGCTGGATATTCACTCCCCTCACCGACAATCCCTGCCGGACCTGAGATTCGAACTCATGACCTTTGGGTTACAAGTCCGACTCTCTATCCATTAGGCCACGACTGCCCCAATTATATCATTTAGTGATATAATTGTGTCTTTGCTGTTCTTTGTTGAAACAGAAGGTTAATTTAACTTTGCTTAGTCTTCAGATTCAATATGTAAAATATAAAAAATAAATAAAAAAGCTGAATGGAGCAAGATCCACTTTCACTGCCATTAATCACCATAGTAACAAGAGTCAGAGGCACAGATGCAGTGGCTTTGCTAGGACTAGAGAATTTATATTATGTTTGCATCAATATGCTAGTATACAGTAGCACTGATTATAGCTGTATCCCAATAGGGATACAGAGGCCGCATTCGAAGGCCAATTGCATTACAGCGGTGCAATGAAGGCTGTCCCGAAATGAAGGCTCTTTCAAATGAGGCCTCCAAATGCGTCCTTAGCTTCCCATAAAATGAAGGATAAACAGATGGATCCTTTGCAGCCTTGCCCCCCAAATGGCACCCTAAACCCTCTGCAAAAAAGTCTGCATTTTCGTGACATAATGCCGCTTTGACTGCCGGGTAGAAGTAAAGGGGGCGCACGCAAGCACCCTTCTGAAAGCTAAAATGAAAAATGGGACACCCTACGGTCTTATGGACTTAACGGACACTCACACACAGTGGGCATTGTAAGTCTACAAGACCGAAAGTGCACATGAAGTGTGCCATTTAGGACAGGGCCTATTTCTTTTCAGGAACACACACACCACAAGAATACAGCCTGGAGAAACCTCCAGTGGCAAATGGGTAAGGGTGGATTAACCCAAACACGTCACCTATAGGCTATGTCCCAATTCACGGGTTCGAAGGCCATGAAGGTTGGACTGAGTGTTGTTAAAGAGTTAGTTCACCCCAAAACATTGTTTTATTCATTGTTGTTCCACACCTGTAAGACCTTTGTTCATCTTCGAAACACAAATTAAGATATTTTTGAGGAAATCCGAGAGGTACAGTGGGTACGGAAAGTATTCATACCCCCTTAAATGTTTCACTCTTTGTTATATTGCAGCCATTTGCTAAAATCATTTAAGTTCATTTTTTTTCCTCATTAATGTACACACAGCACCCCATATTGACAGAAAAACACAGAATTGTTACGAACCTTAAGTGCAGCAGAGGTTTTTTATAACCTTGGCCAGATCTGTGCCTTGCCACAATTCTGTCTCTGAGCTCTTCAGGCAGTTCCTTTGACCTCATGATTCTCATTTGCTCTGACATGCACTGTGAGCTGTAAGGTCTTATATAGACAGGTGTGTGGCTTTCTTAATCAAGTCCAATCAGTATAATCAAACACAGCTGGACTCAAATGAAGGTGTAGAACCATCTCAAGGATGATCAGAAGAAATGGACAGCACCTGAGTGTCACAGCAAAGGGTCTGAATACTTAGGACCATGTGATATTTCAGTTTTTCTTTTTTAATAAATCTGCAAATATGTCAACAATTCTGTGTTTTTCTGTCAATATGGGGTGCTGTGTGTACATTGAGGAAAAAAATGAACTTAAATGATTTTAGCAAATGGCTGCAATATAACAAAGAGTGAAAAATTTAAGGGGATCTGAATACTTTCCGTACCCACTGTATATGACTCGTCATAGACAGCAATGTAATCAACACTTTCAAGGTCCAGAAAGGTACTAAAGACATCATTAAAAGTCAATGTGACTGCAATGGTTCAACCTTAATTTTATAAAGCGACGTGAATAATTTTTGTGCGCAAAATCAAAACAAAAATAATTACTTTATTCAACACTATCTTCTCTTTTGCGTCATTCTCATATGTTGTTTCTCTACATCACAGAGGTGTAAAGAGTACCTGAAAACCATACCTGAGTAAAAGTACAGATACCTTACAGTACAGACAGTTACAAGTTACAAGTCACCAATTCAAATACGACTTGAGTAAAAGTCTTATAGTATCTGATTTTAAACAGTACTTAAGCATTTTTACTCATGCTGAATGTAGATGCACTACTCCTCAATACCCGAGAGACATGCCGGTGAAAATAAGAAGCAATTGATTTGTAAGATGAGAAATCATGTTTATTTTGAACACCTCAATACTGCAATTAATCAGGGTCGACAAGGTCTCGGTTAAGCTCAAGTGCACAAAAAGGCCATAAGTAAACCAATATACATCAAAAAGGTCTCGTCAATATAGTGGATAAATAAAATAATGTTAAGTAAAATTAAATAGTCTAAGTCTACTTGCACTTGATGTGCTGGTTTCGTCCTCATCACCGGCTGCAGTCATGACCTCATCTCCTAAATCAAATACCTGCGATTCAGAAACTACCTGCTAATACACTTGCATTCATGTAAAGCAGCCTTGTTGACAAGTTTTGGGTGAGTAAGGGCAAAACGCACAAGACATAGTACCTTCAATGCCCTCAGATGGCAGTATCGCTTCTTTATATCAGAAAAAAAAAATGCTGCAGAAAAAGTTAAGTGCCATGCCAAATGTAATTGCATTATTCATCACAAATGTACTGGAGTAAAAAGTACATTTCCTTGCTCAAAAATGTAGTCAAGTAGAGAGTAAAAGTTGCTAATATTTTAGATACTCAGTACAATTACAAAGTAGCCAAAAAGATACTTAAGTTCAGTAACTAATTACATTTACTCAAATACTTCACACCTACGTCAGAACGCTGACTCATTATTGGCCAGCTCTTGCGTCAGCATCACACGCAAGCGTCGTACTGCTCAGGTGATCAGCTTTGGCTAATACTGAGCCGGCATTTGGACATAAACACGGAAGCCTTCACTGTGCTAACTGCATTACCTGCGTAAGGATAATGACAGGGAAGAGAAGAGATTGTTGAATAAAGTCATTGTTTTTGTTTTGTTTTTGCGCACAAAAAGTATTCTTGTCGCTTCATAACATTAAGGTTGAACCACTGTAGTCATGTCGATGTCTTTAGGACGAGTCATATACCTCTCTGATTTCATCAAAAAATATCTTAATTTGTGTTCCGAAGATGAACGAAGGTCTTATGGGTGTGGAACGACATGAGGGTGAGTAATTAATGACAGAATTTTCATTTTTGGGTGAACTAACCCTTTAAATGGGATGGTCCGGCTTACTGAGGACTGTTCTTGTCGCATAGCAACTGTGACAGCTGTCGTTGAATGACTAACTTTTGTACTGAACTTTTTTGAATGTTATATTAAACTGAAAACTGAAAACAAAACAGGTTTCACAAACTGTCTAAATATGTTCACCATGTCCATTTCTGTATATAATAAAGAGTATAAACTATATATAATTGCATCTTAGTAAGATATGTCAACATCTGAACCACTTTAACGTTTTGTTTTGTTTTTTTATTACAAATTTATATCATTAGATATTTGAGTAATTTGAAACACAATACTTAAGGTTAAAAGTGAAATGAGCAATTTCTCTCAAAAAGATCCAGTCGTCACTGGTGCACAAGGAACTCTGGGATAGGCAAGGCTGCGAAGGATCTATCTATTGTATCCTTCATTTCACGGGAAACGAAGGACGCATGGAGGATGCATTTGAAGGAGCCTTCGAATTGAGACAGCCTTTGTCGCGATGCTGTGACGCAATCGTCACAGCAGCGTCTTCGAAGGATGCAGCCTCTGAATTGGGACGCAGCTAAGGTGCTCCAAAAAGGCCACATAGGAGACTTTCCCTGCACCCCATATATTAATTTGATTCTGAATTTATGTATGACCTTTGCTATCATCCCCAAAACAGAAATCATGTGTGATACTTCTCTTAATAATCAGTATAAAATGCTTGTAAATTGTTCTAAATTATTTGTGACTATGTTTTGTGTGCATGGCACTATAGACCAGTCAGAATCACATATTCCAGGGTGTCTATAAGACGAAACTAATTTGGTTCAGTTTTTTACATTTTGTACAGAAGAACAACACATGTAAAACTTTTAGGATGCTTGCCATTTGCATGTCCTCACACGCCCTGTACTTTAACTTTTGCTATTCTAAATTCCCATCTGTAACAAGTGGCAGAGGAAAGTAAATAATTACAAACTTTGTTGCAGACCAGGTTCATGACAATGGTGTTCCCTGGTGGAAGTTGCCTTGTTTAGCAGGATAATGCACCCTGCCGCACTGCACACAATGTTCAGGAATGGTTTGAGGAACATGATGAAGAGTTCAAGGTGTTGCCCTGGCCTCCAGATTCACCATCTCAATCCAATTGAGCATCAGTGGGATGTGCTGAACCAACAAGTTTGATCCTCGGCTCCACCTCGTAATCTACATTACTTGGAGGATCTGCTGCTAATGTCTTGGTTGGTACCAGATAGGCTACTACAGGACACCTTCAGGGGTCTTGTAAAGTCCACGCCTTGGCAGGTTGGTGCTGTTTGTCAGCGTGCGAAGGACCAACAGCTTTTTAGGCAGGTGGTCATAATGTTTGGTCATCAGAGTATTTTTTTGTTGTTTATTTATCTTTTTATTATCATTTCTAGGTTCATATGCATCTTCTCCCAAATACAAGTATGCACCTCATGTATAAGCTAAATTATGTTATGGTTTAAATTCTAATATCTGAACCGTTTTACATGCCCATTTCAGCAGAAACTCCCATTTTAACTGGGAGAAAGATAATTTTGTGACCAAGATATGCATGAATTGAAACCTTACTTTTTGCATTAATTATAAAGCTGCAGTCCGCAACTTTTTTGGTTAAAAATTATCCAAAATCAAATTTTGAACAAGTACATAACCAGCCAGTGTTTAAAACTATCTAATTATCTTGTCTCGATTTACAACAGTAAGCTTGTAATAATGTTTTATAATAAGAGCGACATGGCGGATTTCCGTGGGAAATTTGAGCATGCAGCAGTTCCTCTGTGCGTCATTACATCACGTCCGTAAACAAAGGAAGGAGTCCAGTCGAGAGGCTAGTCAGTTACATCACGTGAGGATGTTGCCGGTATAGCCTTTTCTCACAGCAGCTGAAATAATTAAACTAATAATTTTGATGGCAGATTGTAATCCAGAAAGATCTAAATGACAATCATCAATGACAACTGGAGATTCACCCGTAGTCAAAAAACAAAAGACTTGGACTGTGGAGTGGCTAGAAATTGAAATCTACAGGTAACGCTAAATACACAGTCACGCAATGCTGATGTTGTTAACAATAACAATTTGAGAACAATATAACAGTAATAATAATTTGCACGGTTTGGCGTGATTTAGATTTAATCATCATTGGCAGCGCGATTTATTGTAGGCCTAATGCTTTTTTCCTCAGTTGGTCAAAACAAAAGTGGCAAACATGTTAGGCTACTTGTTCAGATGATATTTTCCAGTGAAAATTCTTATATTGGTCATACTTTCGAGATGTAGAATCTGTGATTCTGAAGTAGGCTACAGTATCCACACCGGTGCGGTGACTGACAGCAAGCATTAGATTCATCCGCGCTGACGAGCTGTGCCGAGGCACAACCCACGTACAGATATCTATTCCGCATATGAGTGCAGTCGCATGTTTCAAATAGAGATGGCGACAAAAAGGGAAAAATTGCGGACAGCAGCTTTAATTTTTGTAAAATGATTTGCCCTGCCCACTTTAACAAACGACAATATCAGTTGATTTATGGCAGTTAGTACTGTGGCAATAAACAGCTGATATTAAATCTTAACATTTTACACTTCAGCGTTATCTGGCCCATTGTACCTTTACCCTATTTCAAAATATTGGGATGTAATAGCGCTTCTGGAGTTACATTACATTTAATCCGACTAAAAAGTAAATGTATACGATAGAAAGACCTTACCTTTTGCAGTCTCACTTTTGAGCTTCCGACTCCGAGGACGAGACGCAAGAATAGAAGCGCCGTAGTTTCTTTCCTTCACATAGGCCGTCTGCTGCCTCCGAATAGAAGTTCAAATAGGCTACATCCAATAAATCAAATTACTCTAATGTGAAACTTAGGCTACTTGATTCGTTAAAGTATTTTTAGTGTTAGATTTGCTTGATAAAAGAAAGGGGGAAAAAAACCCCTCACAAATGCATTTCACAGCGTTTAAATAGGTTTTAAACATTCGATAATCGTTTGTATTCTGTCGGCTCACACTCCTGTGTACAGGCCTAACTAAACGAGATTGCTGTCATCTGTAAAAACATTGCAATAGAGACAAGTAGGCTGCATCATTCTCACCAAATTCGTCTCAGCAGTCAGTCCACACAGCAAGAATACTGAAATGAAAAACTACTTGCGCAAAAATAAACTTTTCCAGGAACAAGGAAAACTGAACAACGGCTGATCGAGATCCATAAAAAAATACTTTAACTTTTACAGCTATAAATAACCATAGTGACAAGAGACACGTAGTCCTATTTATTCAGAGTTCATTTCATTTGCTGACATCTGCGCATTATCAATTTAATAACCTGGGGCGCGTTTCCCGAAGCGAACTATGGTCGCAAGTTCCGTCGTTACCATTAGAGTTCAATGGGACTTACCATGGTTCACCAACGATGCTTTCGGGAAACGCACTCCAGGGCTGTGTTTCCCAAAAGCATCGTAAGCCTAAGATGATCGTAGAACCATTGCCACCAAAAGAGATACGATCAATTTAGGCTTACGATGCTTTTGGGAAACGCTACCCAGAACGCAACTAATCAGAAAGGCGTGCGAACGACTCGTCTCTCTCTGTTTGCGTGCGCTCTCTCTTTAATTCGCATTTACATCAAAGAGTATAAAACCCAAGAGGCGACACTCTGATAGTTTTTGGGCAACAGCCACTAGATGGCGCTCCGGTAGCGCTGCCACCATTAGCCTATGGGGTGAAAATACTAAATGGACCATAGAATCCTTCATCTTACGCACCCAAAATCGGCGAATTTCACTGCCAAATCAGAAGCGCAATAGAACAGGGTTTTTCTTTTTCTTTTCTTTTTTTTTTTTAAATTAAGTCCAGTAAATTGTATGGCTCCTACAGTAAATGCTGTATTGTCGATATGTTTTATTTTGCCAGTTGTGGAATCCAACCATTCAACCATCTGAGGTAACAGTTAGCCTACTTTGAGTATTTCTATTTTATGCAACTTTACACATTTATTAATAGTAAATTAATAATTAGCCTAATAAATTTAAGGTCATCATGTTTGCAGCAAACAACATATTTCAGACCTAGTGAAGTAATAATAATATATCACTAGAATTTAAATACAGGCCTAGCCTATATATTGTACGTTTTAATGGATCACGCTTCAAACATAATGATCTTATAATACATGATGCATTGCTGTGTCCATTATCGCATAATTCCCACTTTTGGACACTTTTTCTTTAACGGACATTAGACAACACTGCAAAATCAAGCTGTTATATTCGTCTATTTATTGTCCAACATTCCCAATTTTTCTGATGCATGTCCTTAATTTAATTTCATATGTTGGTATTAATTCAGTGTTTATAATGCTTATACTTGATCTTTTAAAGAATTTTAACCCAAACTGACTGGGTTTCTAGAGAGCAAAAAGGTTTTGTGAAAAAAGTGGAAGGCTTACACACAAAGTCTGTAAAATAAACTGTTAAAAGGATTGATGATCACTAGTGATAGTATTTTATTCTGTGTTGTCATCATTCAGTTTGGATTTCTCTTGGCCAGTCAGCGTACATTTAATAATGAAAATGAGGATTTCCAATGAGAATTCATTTTAATACTTTTATGGGACGCAACTCAATGTATCTTTCCAAATGAAAATGATGGTAAATTAGTAAAATGTGTAGAGGGACCAGTTTGCAGTGGAGAATATATGTAGATTTGTGTATCATGATATAGGCTAGTGGATATAAAAAGTCTACAAACCCCTGTTAAAACAGCTGGCTGTTTGTTTTTTTGTGATGGAAAAAAATTAAACAGATCATTAGATGTCATTTCAGTTGATTTCTTTTTTTATTTGTAAACATCCTAATAGTATAAATTCTGTTGAATAGACCATTATGCCTGTCATATTTAACATTTACACTTCAGTCTCCAGTGAAGCCATTAGCAGATTTCTGGCATCTTCAGCTATGTCATTCAGAGCTCTCTTCAGCATTATTGAGACTGTCACATAGGACATTCCTCCAGCCACCAAAGAGCCAATAATAGGTATGACGCTTAAAACATACTCAACTACATCTTCAGCCACAGCAAGGGATCCAGCACCCAGTAAAGTTAATATTGAAGCTGGATTTATCCCAAAACGCAGAGGACACTTCATCAGACTCTTCAGCTCTTCTATGCTCTTACCAGATCTCTCACAGAGCATCTGTAGGGATGGATCATCCAGACCAAACGCACTGTAGTACATTTCTGTCTGTTGTTTAACAATGGCTAAATCCACAGCAAATGAAAGACCAGGAAGAGGAACTGTAGCCACACAAGCAGACAGGAAGGCTACCTTTGCAATGTTGTCCTCAAACACTTTCTTCTTTTTCTCATTAATCTCCAGTGTAATATTCGGCAAAGCCAACAGCAGCACACGTCTCTTATGCTGTGGAAGCTCTTTCTCCATCCTCTCCTGCAGCTGATTTAAATCATACTTGCCGTACTCCCAACCAGAGATCAGGAACACGACAGGATCCTCTATACCGATCTTTTTCAGACCTAGCAGAGTTAAAAAGGCATAAAGCAGTATTACAGCTTACACAATCATGTATTTTGTCAAATTATTATGTCATTATAGGCTATTTATAGTGAATTATTTACAGCATATTTTTATATAAATTTACAAAATATTTTTACTTAGTGTGCAGCATAATATTAAAGACCATGTGATCTGTTTTCTAGCCAAAATATTGTCATGTCATTAATTGGATAACTAACCATTTTCACAATCCTCTCGGATGGTATCCAGTGTCTTTCTCAGGTCAAAGTTCTTCTTCCTCTTCTCAGCAGTAATGGTTGAGTCAATCTTTGAACGAACAAAATAAAACCTTTTCCCCATATTCTTGATCTCTTCGGCCAGTTGAGTGTGGGATTCTCTGAACCGATCCGAAGCAATGATGATGAAAAAATCATAGCGTTCAAACTGAACCAGTTTAAGATACTCATCGGCTTTGAAGTTTGGTGTTCCAATTCCAGGAAGATCCCACACTTTCACATTTTTGTATTTAGGGTGAAGGTAAACTTTAGGCTCCATAGTGGTTTCTACTATACCAGTTGGAGCAGAGCCTTCGTCTTCATCCCCTAAACCCCTGAATGCATTGACAAACGTGGACTTTCCAGAACCTGACTCTCCCGTCACACCAATGTTAAGTTCTACAAGATCTTGCTTTTTGAGGTATTCTTTGATTGTATTTATCGCTGAATGGAGATCCTGAGTAGATATGGATTCTTTAAGATCTTCCAGGCCCTTTTTACAGTCATCTTCAAACACATCCATCCTAAAAAAAAATCTGTCAACAGTGTTATAAAAAAAAAACTTAGGGCATAAACTGTTTTTACATATTTCCTTAATTAAATGTCTCAACTACCTTTCTGAGCTGGAACAATTTAGCTGAAACTCAACAGTCAGTTATTTTGCATTTCATATTTTGTCCTATAAAGAAAATCCAGACATGGATCAGATCCTAAATCTCACCTTTACATTTCAGAGCACAAGATGCAAGAAGTGCTGTTGTTTCCTTCACAAATGTAAAATTCACTGTTGTGAGAATTCGTGCAATAGGCTACACCTGAATTACTAATAATGTAAAGCCTAACTGATTCGTCTTAAATATTACATTTGATTGATTGCTAAAAACTTGTATTCTAGCATATGTATTTCATATAACAATATTGCTAGACACTTGATATAAATACATTTATACATACTTGATAAATGTTTGTATTTTGCTGCCAACTTAAGCGCAACGGCGCCTGTATGTTTCTTACCAAAGTTTTCCGTGCAGTTCACAGAGCAAGGCTTGAAAACTTTGTTTGCGCAAACCAACTTTTCCACAATAGTTTAAGTTTCACTGCCACTGAGAAAGGCAGAGGACTATACTTGTCAGAGCTATAGGACTATATATGGCCAGATTAATATCCGCGCATAAACACCACCTCCATGAGCGACGCAACGCGACACAATCTGTCACAAATCACAGCCAACCAATCAGAAGTGTGTTCAGTTCTCTCACTCGCAACACGTTGCACAGATTTTAAGTGCATAAAACTAAAAACACATAACTTGCACAATTCACGATCTTTGCTTGTCCAGATTGCATCCTTATGGTAGGCTATTACTTGTGGAACTTAGGGGATTTGTCATATAATATCAATGTTTCTCACCTTGCACTGTCAATAATGCGTCTAGAAAATGCCAAAACTTTCCACCAGAGGTCTCTGTCGTATCACTGGTTTTAAATGATAAACTTGTCACGTCAGAACGCTTCAGATGTCTTATTTGTATGGAACGCCAGATGGGTCAAAATACGCCAGTAACCAAACGCCTGGTGCCCAGAAAACGCCGTTATTTGCGGCGTTTTAGACGAAAAGACGGCGCAAAATACGGCGTTATGTAGTACAAGGTCGAGGTCTCTCTCTCTCTCTCTCTCTCTTTCCTTTTCGGTTTTTGTATTATTCTGTTTGGTCTTTTAAATATCTACAACTGTATGTTGCTGACAACTTAACCAACAGGAAATGCTTTATTCATAATGCTTTTTAACAGGCGACCTGGCACATGCTTTAATAGCCTACACGCAACAGCTAAATAGGCTTCTTATTGTTGTGTGCAATGGCTTTGGGTCGGGTTTATTGTTGATTAAAAAACATTTCCTACACAAGCGAGTTTGTTTTCGCCCACTTGATGCAAACCTTGAGCATAATACTTATAGGTTTCTGACGAACAAAACGGTAATGTAGGCTACATATACATTTCCTTGCTTTGTTCTTAACCTGATGAATTATCTCTTACATCGAGCAATGCTGCTGAATAAATAAATATAAACACATTATTGCGGTTACAGCAAATACACAAGGATTGTCTCCGTCCTGTTGCATATTTCCCGACATTATAGCTGTTCTTTGTGTGCTCGTAATTACAATTTCTAGCAGCGCGGTGAGCATTTTTCAGTTCAATCATAGAATAATCAATTCTGTCAAACTTCCAATAGACAATTCCTAGACCTACAGACAGTTCTGTAATAACTACTGGCACTAGGCCTATATCTTTTTTTTCCAGTAGCCTATATATTCTTCTTTTTTTATTGGCCTATGCACTTTAATAGATTCAATTAAAAAAATAAAGCCTTTCTTTCGGTTTGGAAAAATTATATCTTAATATTGATCAATGTTTCATCAACACACATATATATATATATATCATTTTTTTTATTTTATTTTATTTTTTTTTCGATCCAGCATGTCACAAAGGGCTGTTCTGAGTTGAACGAGCGGACTGAGCGAGAGTCTTCAGAGAGGCACTCTCACTATGGAGGAAATATTACCGCTCCGCTCACATGCTCTGCACTGGAACATCATCGGCTATAGCTACTAAGACTGTAATAGGCCTATATTATTCACATATAAATTATTATTTATTATCACGCATTGTCTTAAATGGACATTGATATCGCTTAGCCTACAGTGAATACTATATTGTGCACTACCTTAGCCTGTTCATTCTGATGTCAAATAGCCTAACGATAGGCTGTATTATATATATATATATATATATATATATGTGTGTGTGTGTGTGTGTGTGTGTGTGTGTGTTGATGAAACATTGATCAATATTAAGATATAATTTTTCCAAACCGAAAGAAAGGCTTTATTTTTTTAATTGAATCTATTAAAGTGCATAGGCCAATAAAAAAAGAAGAATATATAGGCTACTGGTAAAAAAAGATATAGGCCTAGTGCCAGTAGTTATTACAGAACTGCCTGTAGGTCTAGGAATTGTCTATTGGAAGTTTGACTGAAATGATTATTCTGTGATTGAACTGAAAAATGCTTGCTTGCTAGAAATTGTAATTACGAGCACACAAAGAACAGCTATAATGTCGGGAAATATGGAGACAATATTTCGGAGACAATCCTTGTGTATTTGCTGTAACCGTAATAATGTGTTTATATTTATTTATTCAGCAGCATTGCTTGATGTAAGAGATAATTCATCGGGTTAAGAACAAAGCAAGGAAATGTATATGTAGCCTACATTACCGTTTTGTTCGTCAGAAACCTATAGGTATTATGCTCAAGGTTTGCATCAAGTGGGCGAAAACAAACTCGCTTGTGTAGGAAATGTTTTTTAATCAACAATAAACCCGACCCAAAGCCATTGCACACAACAATAAGAAGCCTATTTAGCTGTTGCGTGTAGGCTATTAAAGCATGTGCCAGGTCGCCTGTTAAAAAGCATTATGAATAAACCATTTCCTGTTAGTTAAGTTGTCAGCAACATACAGTTGTAGATATTTAAAAGACCAAACAGAATAATACAAAAACCGAAAAGGAGAGAGAGAGAGAGAGAGAGAGACCTCGAACTCCTGTCACGAAATAAAGAGTAGACTACTGACTCGTGAACAAACGATAGCTCTGTGGTTTTCACAAACAATAAAGTACACAAAAGATTATAAAATAGTTTTACTTAGGCATATATGATTAAGGAAAAGGCACATACACACATGCCCAATGAAAAAATACAAATATCACACGATGAAAGTCCAAATATCAGTTGCAATAGCGTTAAAAGACAGGACTCTTGAGGTGGATCGACATTCTACTACACAGGTCTTACCGTCTTTTAATGGGGCTGGGCTGTGTAGTAAAAGGAGGTTTGGTTACTGGCGTATTTTGACCCATTTGGCTTTCCATATATTTGCTTTCCCCCCTCAGAGATGTCTGAGAAAGTGCGCGCGCAGCACTGGAGTATTAGCAGGCTCAGGTGGTATTCTATGCATTTACAACAAAGATGACACAGTGACCTTTACTGAAAAGCTTCTGTTAAATGGAGAGTCTGTTAATAAATTAGTGTGAGGGAGGAGAAATGGGGTCATAGCCTTGTTGAAAGATAATTGTGGAACAGATGTGACCGTTTTGTTGAAGATAAAGATCATTGTGAGATCTGGATCTATTCGCATGACATATAGGCCATATTTGCTGCTTGCTTTATGCACTGCCCTCAGAAGATAACGTAGAAACTAAAGAAACCAGGTTACATAAAACTAAGGTTTTCTATTACAAGAGGACTTGACCAGACATCTCTAGACTACAATAAACTATACCGTGAGTGCTTTGTTTGCGCAAAAAAAACATAAACATACAAAAAAACATAATTTACCACTATTATTTGCAAAAATACTGATCTGCAATATGCGTTCATGAGAGATTCTCAACCATAGACTATAAAAAAATATGGACGTGCCTAGTGTCTGTGACGTCATACGTAGGTTTCTGAAGAGCATTTTTGAGGCCGTCACCATATTGGCAGCACGTCACCATATTGGCAGCACATCACCGCACGTCACTCCTGGATAACTGAAAATGGGCAAAGAGGCGGGACGTGGTTGGAACTGAGGTGCCTGGTTGCTGAAACCACACCCGCCTAGCGCGACATGACCAAGTTAGCTCAGGCTAAGGAGCTATCTATCTATTTTAGATACAATCTAAAATATTAATAAAAATAACAAGTTATATCATTTAAAGGGGTGGTATAATGCCACTTTTACAAGATGTAAAATAAGTCTCTGATGTCCCAAGAGTGTGCATGCGAAGTTTCAGCTCAAAATACCCTACAGATAATTTTTATAGCATATTAAACTTGTCACTTTTTAAGGGTAAGCAAAAACGCTCAGTTTTTGTGTGTCCCTTTAAATGCAAATGAGCTGCTGCTCTCAAAAAGGAGTGGAGTTTCAGGAGCTCATGTTAGCACTTAGCAGTGCCTCACATTACCTCACGCAGACTCACTGGAAATGTCAGAAACTGTTCAGCCTTTTATGTAGAATGAAACAGGGTGCTTCTGAACGGTTAGTTGATGAATATATGTAGCTGATGTGGAGTTAACTATCCTAAAGTCATTGATTAGCATATTCTGGCATGATAATCTATAAATCGCCCATGTGGGAACTGTTGTAAAATCCTAGAGCCAGACAATATATGCTGCATGAAGATAGAACAGGTATAGTTTAGTTTAATTACGGTTATAACTTGTCATGTTGTTATCTTGCTTTTATGACATGCTATTGGATTTGTGTTACGTACTGTAATGCAGTAACATTTCCTCACCCCCTTTGCGTGTTCTCGGGGGCAGGGTTTATGTAAATGTTATGGTTAGTGATGTCACCAACCCGGGAAGAAGCTCGTTGTAGTCCCTACCAGCAGTTTGTTGTAGTCCTAAAACAGAGAATTCTTTAAAAGACAATATCTCTGTTTGCATTGAACTTTCACAGCTATAACTTTTCAGATACTGTTTATGCTCAAGCAGCAACATTACACACTAACTAAAGTTAACAAAGTGAAATCGCAATGAACCACCCCTTTAAAAGTTCTAGGGTTTACTGTCAATCTACGGTTTCTGTTTTACGATATAGATGCTCCAGCAACAGTAATACTGTAAAATGTCCAAGAGCGTCCATTAAAAAACACCCAACAGCACTTTTTGTCCACAAAAGCATTAAATCTATGAAATATTGATTTATTGTCCATTGTTTGCATCTCATTTCTTCTGAACGATCTGCTCTCCATCAAC
The DNA here is from genome assembly GCA_003731715.1 of Anabarilius grahami. Lineage (NCBI taxonomy): Eukaryota > Metazoa > Chordata > Actinopteri > Cypriniformes > Xenocyprididae > Anabarilius > Anabarilius grahami. The sequence goes on from RJVU01042534.1 coordinate 2,146,307, forward strand.
GTCCGTCAAGAAATTATGCAATCTGAGCACCAACATAAACAGAGCAATTGTTAAATTCAACTGTATACGATCGTATACATTGGACTCAACAAATGAGCCTGCGTCCAAAGTATAATTTTTCGAAATAGTGCAGCAGTTTCAGTTATAATATCCAAGCAGTGCTGTCGGATTTTGTGGTGTCTTGAGAGGCATATTCTCCAGTCGTTGTTATTGTAGTAAATCTGACAAACAAAACTTTTAGCCAATGCCAAGACGATTCAATAACATGTGTTCTGTTGATCTTCTGCATGTGTGAACATGTACAAAGACGTACATCTGTCTCGACTATTAACCACACAGCAAGCCATATTATTTGCTAATTCTATGAAATAAAAGAGATGCCAAGTTCAGCGACTGTAATTAGCTGAGGTGACAGACAGCAGCGGCAATCCACCTGTCACTCAAGTGGCCACACCCTTAATTATACAGACCTTTAAGGCTTAATATAATTTAAACGGATGAGTTATAAAAAAATTCGCACCCCTCACAGTTGTCATGAAGGACAAAATTAGCTGTATAGACCAAAACCACAATTTGTACCAGACTGTAAACATGTTTTTTTCTGCTGTAAAGTTGGGCATTTAACATGGGGCTCAATGAGATTCTGCTCTCTTTTGGAGCATGTCCCTAGCGGCCAGTCGATGAATTGCAGTTTAAGTCACTTTCATATTGGCTTCAAGAGAAACTGGGAGAGGTTGCCGCTTGTTCTCCACACATGCGCGTTGTATTCAGAATCGCGCGACAACTCAATGCACATGCGCGAGTGTTCACGAGAGCATCACAACACATGCGTGTTGTGTTCAGATTTGTGCGTCAATACAAGTCACATGTGCCAGTGTTCACGAGAGCATCTTGACACATACATTTTGTGTTTACGTGAGAGCTGGCATTGTTGTGCGAACATGCTTTGGATAATATTATTTTGTAAATAAAATGGTAATTTGTTTTTTTTTGCTAAAGCAAAGCACTCATGTCGCTTCAAAAAATTTTAAGCCACTGGAGTCACATGGAGTGCTGTAATGATGTATTTTTCCTACCTTTCTGGACCTTGGAGTGGTAGTTGCGTTGGATCTCTATGGAGGGACAGAAACCTCTCAGACTTCATCAAAAAGATCTTAATTTGTGTTCTGGAGATGAACAAAGGTCTTACGGATGTGGAACGACACGAGGGTGAGTACTAAATAACAGAATTTTCATTTTTGGGTGAACTAAACATTTAATTAGGCCTACTCACCCTCATGTTGTTCCAAACCAATAAGACATTCATTATTCTTTGCTACACAAATGAAGATCTTTTTAATGAAATCTGACAGCTTTCTGTCCTTCCATTGACAGCCTTTGACTTCGGTAAAGTTGGTTTTATATTCGCACATTCGGACTTCTGATAAATTCAGACTTTCCAATAAATGTGAAATAAATTAATGTTTGCGAATTTTAAGCAGCGACATGATATTGACAACCAACGATTGTCAACTAACAACATTTTTCACAGTCGATCAAATTAGGCAAGTATTGTTTTAATGGCATATTTACTTGTGAATGTCCACTGAATGTCCAATGTAGTGTGATTAACAAAGCTATTGAATACGGATGTCCGAATGTGCGAATATAAAACCAACTTTACCGAAGTCAGCCTTTGCAACTACCATTTTACAAAATATTAATCTATAACGTGCATTCATAAAATTGAAGTTAAAGTACTGGAGTCACATGGATTACTTTAATGATGTCTTTACTACCTTTCTGGGGCTTGAAAGTGGTAATTGCGTATGTTGTCAATGGAGTATGCTCTCAAATTTCATTAAAAAGATTTTCATTTGTGTTCAGAAGGTGAACGAAAGTCTTACGTGTTTGGAATGACATAAGGGTAAGTAAATGACAGAATTTTCATTTTTGGGTGAACTAAACCTTTAACATAAGACTCCAAAAAGCTTGCTGCTGTTAAAGGATTAGTCCACTTTTAAATAAACTTTTCCTGATAATTTACACTGTATGTCCTACGCCTTCCCTATTCTACTTACGGAAAAAAACTAAACTGGTGACGCGTTCGTTCCGTAAGTAGAATAGGAAAGGCGTAGGACATACAGCGTAAGCGTTTTGAAGAATGCCTTGAACGTTCTTCCGGTTTCCGCGATATTTTGTTTTTAGAAAGCATATACAGTAGTATTTCTTTTTTCGAAAATGACCGATCGTTTCGCTAGATAAGACCCTTATTCCTCATCTGGTATCGTTTAAAGCCCTTTGAAGCTGCACTGAAACTGTAATTTTGACCTTCAACCGTCTTGAGGCCATTGAAGTCCATTATAAGGAGAATAATCCTGGAATGTTTTCATCAAAAACCTTAATTTCTTTTCGAATGAAGAAAGAAAGACATGAACATCTTGGATGACATGGGGGTGAGTAAATTATCAGGAAAAGTTTATAAAGTTTATATTCTGTTTACTGAACCTTCTGTCCACCCATTATTTTCCCCACAGTTGAGATTTGTATGTTTGTGTGCCCGATTCATTGTGTAGACTGTTATGTTTTATTTGGAAAACTTTAGTTTTTGTTTAGGGAGTGTTAAAGGATAGTTGGGTTTAGATATCTCACTAAAACAACTTTGAAAGCCTATTGCTTTCTCACACAACCACACACAAACAAACTCACACGTTTGTACACTGTGTTCCAAGACACGTCCAGCTCTTTAGAATGTTCTGTCCTGCCTCAGCACTATTTACCAACTCCCCATGCTGCCTGACACACGTAACATGAAATCTTATACATCTCACAAAGATCAGTTACATATGCTGCAGCTGCTGCAATGTACACACCAATACAAATACACAATGTATTTGCAGGTGGATAATAATAGATATAACACAAACACATGTTGGGTTTCCATGTTTTATGGGGACTTTCCATAGACATAATGACTTTAGGCCTACTATTCTAACCCTAAACACATCCCTCACAGTAAACTAACCCACAATGTAGGGAATACCTGAACCACACACACATTTGTTTCACTATATTAATAAGCACATTGCATAGATTTTCATTTATTTTATATCAGGTTAATGATATTTTCTATCGCCTAACCCAAACCCTACCCCTAAACCTACCATCACAGAAAAATGTGCAAAACACTAGATTTTACCCTCACAAGTATAGCCAAACCTGTATACACACACATACTCATTCATATACTGTATATTAATTCATTTCATTTACAGATCATTCACATAACAGATAAGATAGAATACACAAATATCGCTGAATGAGATGATATTTGGGGGTTTGAAAGGATACAACAGAACCCTATCGACTCAAAGTGTTTCAATATCATTGATAAGAGTTCTCTTCTCATTCTCATGAGAGTGAGCAAGATGGTGTTTGGAAAATGTATTTATTGTAATTTAAATAAGGCTAAAAAAATGTCAGCATTTGACCATAGAGAGGTGCTATTGTGGTCCATACTGAAAGGTCTGTTGTAAAAATCCCTGCTATAGTCTATAACATATAGGTTTGAAGCATTTATTATTAATAATAATAATACAATTCTTGAAAATCAGATACAAAAAGTCTTACATAGGTTTGTGTTGTTGATGTATGCTCAATGATGTGGCATACAGGATGTGTGAGTTGGTCAGCACAACAGGCCAAAGGATCAGACAGGCACAGCAACAGCCGGTGGAGAACAAGGAAATAACAGGCGATAACCTTCTATCCTGTCCTTATGTGAATGACGTGAGAGAGTTCAAGCAAAGTCACACTCATTTACTTGCCGATAACCTCTGAGTGAGCTGTGAGTAAAAGACGGGAAACCTCCAGTGTGAACTCACCAGCTGAAGAGTTTTTGGAAAAGCATATGACGTCTGTTTGTCGCAGATATCCACAATCTATTGTAACACAATCTATAAACAAAATTTCTGCCTTATTAGACATTCATTCGATGACTGGGCACAATTTGATATTGGGCTTCATCTGTTGGTTAAAAACAGGTAATTTTTTTGATGGATCTACAGGAAGTGGATTGTTGCTCTTTAGCACATTGCATTAAAGGCACAATATGTAAGATTTTTGCAGTAAAATATCCAAAAACCACTAGGCCAGTGTTATATATTTTGTTCAGTTGAGTATTTACAATATCCCATATGTTTACAACTATTTGTAAATCTTGAGAAAATCGCGATTTTAACCAAGGATACGGTACGTGTGAGGAGTCGCCTGTCAATGGCGTCACATATCCACACTCCCTCGGTTTCTGGTTTTATTTTGTAGAAACCATGGAAACACCAAAGATGCTTTAATATATTACATGTTTTATTAGACAAGGGAACAGCTGTTTGGTTACATTTATAGAAAACTAATTATTGTTATATAGCTCAACATGTTTAGTCTTATTGTTTAAATCTAGTTTTCTTAGTTTTCTGAGAGTACCATGCTTTTACCATGCCTCTGAGAAAAACACTATTTTGTCAAGTAGTTAAGTAATACAGCATTTTCTTCATCATACAATTTGTTTTAAAATTAATTGCATGCCATTTATCAACACCACCCAGCATTTATTAATATGATATTCTAAAATCGATCTAGCTTACTGCAGTGTGCAAAACAAAAAGTGTTTCACATCAGCCACTGAGTGAACGCACAAAGTAACGTCATAACATCATTTTCAACACAGTCATTTTCAAAACAGTGCTCTGTTACCTCATACGCTTGACCGGAAGAAGCGGAAGCGGCGACTGCAGCATAATAAAACGCTTGTGAGGCGTATGTCGCATTCGTCTATCATTAGCAATCACTCCAGCAGCCTCGTTCAGCTCCAACATCACTCGGCCCTGCTATGCTTCATACAGTAACGTAATAATCTCATCCATGAACATGATTTCTGCCTGAGTCCCATCCTGATTCTTTTCCACTGGCTATGAGGTGAAGACATCATTTCCCAAGATTCCTTGCTCAAACTCGGCGTCATCAAGCTACGCCTTTGTTTTGAATAGGCGACCTCTAGCGGCGAAAAATACATATTGTAGCTTTAACTGTTTAATTTATTTATTATAAATAGCATTATCATATATTGGTTAGATAAAAAATACTAAATGTGCATACTTTTTGTCGTGTAATAATTTTGTTTATAATTAAGGAATTAATGAATGTTTCAATTTTCTTAAAAAATATTATTAAAAATAATAATCCATCCATCCATTTTTCAAAGCACTTGTCCTACATAGGGTTGCAGGGATGCTGGAGCCTTTCTCAGAGTCTCAGGCTGAAAATAGTAATTATTATTATTATTATTATTATTGGCCTGAGACTCTGATATAGGCTTCAGCATCAATATTAAAAATTGTTATTATTATTATTATTTTACACAAGTTATTTATGCATGATTTGTAAATAAATAAAATATTCATCATGACATTTCTAGGATCAAGCACAAGAGAACAATTTTAAAAATGAAATATAATTATATAAATATAATTTCCATATGTATAATGAAAAAAACATACTGTGGAGAAGTGTCTTGATGATCCAAAACTTAAATATGCTTATGTAGTTCATGAGAAGTTATTTATGTCCTATGATACATTACTTGGCTTGGATTAGATGTTTAGAATAACAACCAGAACTCCAACAATGCCTGCCATAAATCTTCATTGTGAAACTTCAAAGATGGATAATATGTCACCAGCAAAAAAAAAAAAAGTCCTTTCGGGTGAAAATTAAATTCCTGAGCTGATTATTACACAAGCCTTTTTTTATGGCATCTTTTTCAGCTGTGTTGTGAAATGACTTGCAGGTGCAAGAGAAAGAGAAAGAGCGTTGTGTTATTTTACAGTCCTGTCAGAAAAACAGTGATGGTGTTCTTGTGTTTCTCAGTACTCTATTCTTAAAGGCCCGGTTTAGCCAGATGGCAGGCAGGGTGGTGCAGTGTCTCCCTTTCATGAGCCAAGTCAAACATGGGCCTCGGCCGTATAGGTCTCCATTTCTGTGGGCCTTGCGCCCCGAGCACGAGAACAATGTGGGTTTGAAGCCTCCTGAGTTTTCCTCTGCCAGACACCAACAGGAATGAGAAGAATTCCAAGTTATTAGAGAGAGAAAGATCATGTTCTGTGGATTAGCTGAACGGCTAAAAATACTTTGATCTCCTAACAGACTCCAAGTAGTCTTGTATCTTGGAGGAAACACCGTATGCTGCACATTTTTAAGCCCATAAACTTTAGTGGAGGGGGAAGAATTTTGGAGAGCAATCAGTCTGGAGCTGGGTGGCCATAAGCAGATAGAAACCTCTTTGTGTGTCAGCACACACTGATATGGGATTTTATGATGCAGCACAGTTAGCGTTACTCACTAACTTGTGTCCAAGTCTCGACTACAAATGTCTAATTAAAACTTAAGAGATTATATTAGGCCCTTAAGGATTATTTTCTTGATTAAAGGCAGTGGTGCATATTTGCATTACCTTTTGATTGTAGGCACCCCCGAATCTTTACAGCTAATCACCTTTATGCTTGAGTTTAGTGGTGGATAATCAAATGGTGCGTTCAAATCACTTTGGTCGGAGCAAGATGGTGAAGTACTTTTTCTACAAAAATGTTTAAACTGCTTCAGGTGTGTTTTTGCTTAATGTTTTTATTCAATTTATGAAGGTGCTATAAGCTGAATTGTTATATAATTGTACAATACTATCGTATTGTGTACATGCAACATAGCTAGTTTTATTGTAGCTAAATAAAATATAATAATTTAATTCATTTTAACAAATTATCCATGAATACAGATGCTTCATTCATCATGTCCGGTGCAATGGTGCAAGTCATGTTGGAAAGACTATATTTTTGAGTTGAATGCACAGGAACACCACATAATTTAAAATACACAAATTTGACGTAATGCAAATTGGAACTTTATGATATAGAACAATATATAACGATAAAATCGTAAGTATATATTGATTAAATTAACAGCACCCTTATAAATTGAATAAAAACATAATAAAAAACAAAAACATACCTGATGTGCACATTTTGTAGAAGTAGAGTTAAAAATCTTGCTGAAAATTTAAAGTTTTTTTTTTAGAATTGGTACATTGCCATCTTGCTGGCGCAAAGTGACTTGAATGTGTCTGATGTGCCAACTCAATACAAACTTGCAGGAGGACTTGAACGCACCAAAAAAGAGTTTCCCCACTTGTAATTACGTCTGTAGTGGCATTCAGGTGTGATCAACTCAACATAAATATAAGTCTGCACGATTAATTAGGGGTTCAAGCATGTAGCACTGAAACCCTAGCCTGACTTCGTCATACTCATATTCTAGGCAGAATGTGAGTCTGATACTGCTCCATTGCACTTGAATTATGGGGCGTGTCTTAACCGAACCAGTAAAAAAAAAACCTCTGCACTCAATTGGATAGACCTACAACCAATCAGAGCAACGCAGTAAGTGACGTATGTTGAGCGACGCATAGTTGTCAACAGAGTTCAACTGCACGCACGCACGATGGAACTGGAAGAAGTAGGAAAGTAATGAGTGTAAACGATCTTTGTTCGTCTTTTAAAATTAATGCGCTGTCGATTTCTTTTATTACAGACGTGATAGCGGAATCTAAACATCTTACTTCTCCAGCTGCAGTCATCGTTGGTGAAAACCAATTCAACCCAAGCGCTCTTTGATGACGTGGGTGGTTACGTAACCGCAGATAGCCTGTCCATCATCGATTAAAGCCCGCCCTGGCAATTTGATTGGCTCGGCCTTCTGGGAGCCGAGCATAATTACTCCACAATGGATCGAGTCCAGACCGAACTTCCCGTCCAAAAAATGTTGTGGGCAGGGTTCGGGCTGGCACCCAGGCTACTGAAACCCTATTGTAATTGTTAAATTTTCCAAGGATCAGCATTCTCCACTAAAAGTGATCGGGCAGACCAAACTGTAAGTCGTAGAGACTTGAAACTTTGTAGTACTCATACCGCCTACAACGTCACCAAGGCTCGCCCCGATCGGCCTGATGGGGGCGCTACAGCAGTGAAAAGTACGAAATGGCTCATAACTCCTGAACCGTTAGGCCTAGGCTCAAGTGTCTTATATCGTTGGAATCCAAGATGTATGTCTCGGATTCGCTCGTCACCCTGGCGAAATTTTTAGGTATTTGTAACCTACTTTTGCGAACTGGTCCTAGGTTTTTCATCCGATCGGAACCAAGCCAGTGCAGAAATGTTCTCTGGAGTCTGAATATCAATAATTATCAAAAAAAGTAAAAATTTTGATTCACGGTCGCTAAGGGGTGCAAAACGTACGATGAGGGCGGAGCCACTTTTACTAAAATAGCTATAACTCAAGAACGAAACTAGATATTTGCACCAAACTCGGTACACATGTGTAAGGGCTCAATCTTTGGTCACGATAATAACAATTGCGTCGATTGGACACTAGGTGGCGCTATAACTTGAAAAAAACTTGAAAACAGCTGTAACTATGCAACCGTTAGTCCGATCGACTTGAAATTTGGCATGCAGTGTCTTGGTCCAAGGGGGCATGATGGTCTGTGAGGACATTGGCGTATCTAAAAAAACACGGCTGCCATCAGCCAATGAAGTTTGAGCACCTATTAGACAAGGTTAACGGAGGCCGATTGGAACGAAACTCGGTGGGCATGTTCAACTCATAGTTCTAGTGGTCTGTAAGAATTTTGAAAGAAATCGTCCACTAGTTGGTGCTAATGAGTTTTACGCCTCTGTAATCACGTGGTGTTTCACAGATCCACACAATATGAATATAATTTGATAGATCTCCTCATTCTGAACAACTTTGCCTCAAGAACTAATGCTGTCAATCAAATCGTTCATTAATTATTCACGAATATGTAAAAAACCTACTTTTGCGAACTAGTCCTAGGTTTTTTACCCAATCGAAACAAAACCAGTGCAGGACAATTCTCTAGACTCTAGATCAATAATTATTAAAGTTGAACTTTACCATTTGGGTCGCTATAACAGGGTCATTTAGAAAATGGCCGTGGCAAAATATACTCAAAAGCCTATAAATCCAAAAGGAAAACTTCACGAAATTAAGTGAGCACATGTAGCATATGACTCTAAAGAAGCATGCCAACTGTTATGGAGTTAAGACCATAGGTGGCGCTATAACTGTTAAAAAGCTTTAAAACATATTTTCAATGGTAAATTGCCTGTTTTGGCTGAAAATGGTCAGTTTCTTCTTTGATTTAGGTGGTTACATGCTTGCTAAATAAAGCTTAATATCTTTTTACGCATATGTGCTTAAAGGCCTTAAATGCTTGAAACCCGATAAATGCTGCTTGCAGCTTTTTATTGTAATTGATTTTGAAAACAAGATAATCGAGGTAAAATGGTTATATGCCACTGCCGCATTCTGTCCAGCATCACAGTGGTGCGCTTTCGTTCCTCCCTAAAAGCCCAAATTAAACATCCAAAATAAGTGAGTGTTGTAAAATACTGTTGTAAAATACTAAACTTTGGGAGTTGTTTGATATTAAACAGTGTTATTAAATGCCGAATAAGCCACAAAAGAGACTTTCTGTGTGTGTGTGTGTGTGTGTGTGTGTTCTTGTTTATATTACATTGTGGGGACCAAATGGCCCCAGGATGTAATAAAAACCTGAGTTCACCTACATTGTGGGGCCCAGCCAGCGGTCCCCACGAGGGAAATGTATTAATAAACATACTAAATGATGTTTTTTTGAAAATGTAAAAATGCAGAATGTTTCCTGTGATGGTTAGGTTTAGGGATAGGGGTAGTGTAGGGGGATAGAAAATACAGTTTGTACAGTATAAAAACCATTACGCCTATGGAGAGTCCCCACTAAGATAGCAAAACAAACCAGAGTGTGTGTGTGTGTGTGTGTGTGTGAGTGTGCAAAAAAACAAACAAAAATATTAAAAATGCCTTTTTGGATAGTATTCACATAAACACTATGGGTTATGTCTTAAGTAAACGTACACAGTTGAGAAAGAAAACGCGTGTGTAACAGTATATTGGGTCCGTGCATTAGCTCTTAAAGTGACAGCAGCCTAATATTCCTGCTGCAGTCTGTCATTAATGATAATCAAACAACAAATGACAAAGGAAAATCACTCACTGATCTTGACTGAATAACTTAAGTAGCTTTATAAGGATTAATCTATATTTGATGCATGTATACAGTAAGACTACACAGTATTATATGCAGTGTTATTTTACATTTGATTATTCAGTTTTCTTTGTTGTAGGCTATAAGTTATCTGATTACCACTGTTAGTACATTTTCCTGAAAAACTGAAAACACAGTTTATTTAATTTGTATATTAATTTGTCCATTTGGTTTGTAATAAGTTACTTTGTTCTTACTGTATTGCTGACTGTTTACTTGTCTTGTGATTATTTTGAGGACCTTTTTCTTACATTAGTTAACCTAGTATTAGTTTTTGCTGAAGTATTGATAACTGTGAAATTTCACTGATATTTAAAATGACTCATTTTGTGAAATAAGACTTTGATAATATAGCCTACCATTAATCATGTTAAATAATTGTGATTTCAATATTGAACAAAAATAATAGTGATTATGATTTTTTCCATACATGACTTGAACACACCTAAAGTATTGTTAGCACATTGAAATGATTGTTTTAAAAAATTAAACTGAGATGTCAAACACTAAATCCCTAGAAGCGCACTTCACCAGCACACCAATATTTGGCTGAAGGCTAGCCTTAGTAACAGCTGTTGCAAGTAACACATAGCAACACCCTCGGTATGCTTCATTCCATAAAATGTGCATTCATGCCTCAACGTTTTGTAGATGCTGACACATATCCCTGTGGGCCACCGACCACCCCATATAACTTGAATAGCTCTGGTACTGCACTGCCCTTTGTGGCTAACCCGTCAGCGTACTTGAGAAAGAACTAGAACAAGAGTAGAAGTAGACATGAAATGTTCTCTTGTCAGCCCCTTAAGCATGGCTAATGTGTAATTTGTGTTTACAGGGGAGGTTAAGACTGTGGCTCTCCTCTGTGGTAATACTGAAAGTCACTCACTTAAGATTTTCTCTGATTGCCGTGGAGGGGAAAAAGAGAGAAACAGGGTCCACGAAACATCTGTATCCTCCAACCATTTGTCAAAGTAACCAGTGGAATTTTTACATAACATGGCTTCCCAATGTAGGAAATTAGTGTGTTTATGTGGTTAAACTGTTTTCATTGGAGATTTTCAGTGGGAAATTTCAATTCAGAGAACCTTTAATGACTCTTTATGTTAGGGATGAGTGAAACCACATTTTATTTTCAACCCAATACCAAGGCCAGTTATTTCTTATATCGATACCTCTATTAAATTCTTTTTTTCTTTGATTTCCAAGGATAAAACGGATATAGCCATGATTATAGCATTTAAAAGCCATTTTTAACAAAGGCCTAACATCAGACTGATTTTTGTGTTCCATTTATTTAACCCCGTAAAGCCTGACATATGAAATGATAGTCAGAAAAGTCTCTTTTTTTTTATTTTTAAATGAAACATTGTATTGAACTTTTAGACCAGGGGTGTCCAATCCTGCTCCTGCAGACCACTGTCCTGCAGAGTTTAGCTCTAAACCCAATTAAACACACCTGAAGCAGGTAATCAAGGTCTTGCTTGGCATGCAGAGATGGACTTATTATTGGGAGATATGTGGGTCGTGGCTCTACCATTGGAGAAAACATAATGGCTAACTTAGTGATGGCTATTGCTAGATGACTGGATCAGAGCATCTTGGCAAGTCTTGTTGGGAGTACCCGGTATGCTGTGGTTAGTACCTAACAAAAGTGAATCAAGGAAGGACAACCGTTGAACCAGCATCAGGGTAATGGGCGCCCAAGACTCGATGCACAGAGAGCAAAAGCTAGACTGTATGGTCCGATCACACAGAAGAGCTACTAGCTCAAAAGGCTGAAAAACACTTAATGCTGCCCATGATAGAAAGGTGTGAGAACACACAGTGCATCGTATGGGGCTGCGTAGCTTCAGACGGGTCATAGTGCCCATAATGTTCCCTGTCAACCTTTTGAATGTGCCTGCAATCAGAACTGGACCAACTGGACCGGAACTCATTCCACCCAGCAGTGGAAGAAGGTTACCTGGTTTGATGAATCACCTTTTTGTTTTTTTTAGATCAGGTGTGTTTCATTTTCCTGGGGAAGACAGGATGCACTATGGGAAGAAGGCAGGCCGGAGGTGATACTCTGTGCAATGTTCTGCTGGGAAACCCTGGGTCCTGGCATTCCTGTGGATGTTACTTTGACACGCACCACCTACCTAAAGATTGTTGCAGACCACGTACACCCTTTTATGCCAATGATGTTCCCCGATGGCAGTGGCATCTTTCAGCAGGATAATGCACCCTTCCACACAGTAAAAAATTGATCAGAATGGTTTGAGGAACATGACAAAGAGTTCAAGGAATTGCATTGGCCTCTAAATTCCCCACATCTCAGTCCGATTAAGCATCTATGGGATGTGCAGGACCAACAAATCCAATCCGTGGAGGCCCTCACCTCGTAGCTTGCAGATCTTAAAGGATCTGCTGCTAATGTATTGGTGCCAGATACCACAGCACACCTTCAGAGTTCTTGTGGAGTATGTGCCTCGACACATAAGAGATGTTTTGGCACGATAGCTCCATGGGGACTCAGGTGGTTTTAATGTTGTGGCTGATCATTGTATACTTCAGGATTTTATGGCCCATGTAGTGAGAATATGGAGCACATGCTCAATGAAGGGAAAATACCCCCACATTTTTATTCAGAGGCCATATGCAATTTGATGAGGTTGCTGTTATTTATATGTCTGAAATAATATGAAATTCTGATCAGAGATTTTTTATAATAGTATAACAGACTATTTACATAAAATGCATATACAGTAAATGCCACTCTGTATCTCTTATTAAGATGATGTTTAAATGCTTAGTTTTATATCAAAGCTCTGTAGTTTTTATTGTGGGGGCAAACATATAATTCAATGCAATACAATGATGACTGAGACGTGTACAAATAAAAGTTCCTCAAAAGCCTGTATCATATTTGAAGTTGCTTCAGTCCAGTAAGTGTGCATCTTGAAATATTACTAACAATATGTTATTCTTACAATTACTGTATAAAATAAGTTAAGATTTCACAGCAAAAAGATGTGTACCACAACCTGCAGGTGGATGCTTTTAGAATTATACTAAAAGGTCTTTTATTTTCTTAAAAACAGGTACAACAGGTTTTTCAGCAAAGTATTGATCATGATGGTCATTTACAAGCCTTAAAAAATTAATGCAATACGGCTTTTATGTAATGTAGGCTCTAGAAGACTGTTAGACTGATGTCACTTCCAAAAAAAATAAAAAATAAAAAATTTTAACATCTTTTAAATACCTATATATGAGGCTTCACCAGGCAGATGAGATGCTGTCTCCATCTGAATTGTGTAATCCCAGTGTTGAGTATCAGTCCCATAGGAGCATCTTATAACCGCTTCTCCAGGAATTCCAGAGGCGTGTCCCACCAGGTTTGGCCGAGGGCCACATTTCATGAGATGGCTGTGTAATCCAAGCAAACCCTCCCGCCCTGACCCTGTCAACACCCAGTGTCCACCTCTCCTGGAAATGCTTTCCCAGTCTCCAATGTGTGACACTTCAGCTTCTGGAAGAGATGAACGCCTCAGATGGATTCTGTATTGTAAATTCAGAAAGATGGCAGATGTTTAGAAGCTGTAACCTGATTACCAAGCAATTTCATAAATCATCAGATGTAGTGTAGGTCTCATGTGCTGTAATACATAGACAGAAGGTACTGGTGGTGGTGATGGCAATGTTCAAAGAGAGGAGAATATGAGGCCATATCACTTACACACTGCATGTGTTTTGTGTACAGCGTTGTGGTTCACCCACATGATTATTGGCTGGGAAGAAGTTGTCCTAAGTAAATGTAAACAAATAGAATATTTGGTAACATTATTTCACTCATTTATTTATATAAGAGTCATCTATTGTATGAATCTGACTATTCCGGTCACGTTGTACGCTTTTGATTTGTTTTTAACTGAACTGAACTCTTTGAACTGAATACCATTGAAACATTTATGAGTAAAGGCCTGTACACACCAAGGACTATAACTATAGCTATAAGTTTTTAATAATCGATGTAATTCTATAGGGAAGTCCACACCACAACTGTAGCCAAATGAAAGCACAGAGGAACAATATACACTGCGTCCCAAATCGAATACTTCCCTATTATATAGTATACGAAAAACAATACGCCAAAAGAGTAGAATACTACTCATATTCATGAATACATGCTGAATTCAGAACCGCATACTAGCATACTACTTTTACTATTTCTGCAATAGAAAGATATGGTAAAAGTAGTAAGAGTAGTATGCGGTTCCTATAAGCTGTATTCGAAAAACGGTAGTCAAAAAGTCCCTGGATGACCTACTACTTCCTCCGAGATTCTGAAGTATACTTTCGATGGACACTTTACTATTCTGTGAGGAATGGAAGTGAAGCGATGGAATGGTAGATGCTGGTAGGTCAAACAACATGGCTGATGACGACCGACTTTCATTCATACTACCCATATTTATACTATATAGAGCATACTTTTTTATTGGCCGCTAAGTAAATTCATATTCAAATGTACTGTAGTACCTACTCAGTATGCGATGTCGGATGCAGCATTGATCCTTGTTGATCCACAATAAGAACATTGACAGCCAATTAGAATCCATCCGACATTAAAGAGCTCAAGCATTTAAAGCAGAAGATGACATGCATTGCATGCTTAGAATAAACATCATGTAATCATTATTGGTGTATAGTATACCGTTCTTAGTATGAATCTTAAAAGGATAGTTCACCCAAAAATTAAAACTATCCCATGATTTACTTACCCTCAAGCCATATGACTATCTTCTTTCAGATGAACTGTAACATATATATACAGGTCCTTCTCAAAAAATGATCATATTGTGATAAAGTTCATTATTTTCCATAATGTAATGATAAATTACATTTTATCATTAGAGAATAATGATAGAGAATCTGTGGGATATTGTGAAGAGAAAGTTGAGAGACACAAGACCCAACACTCTGGATGAGCTTATGGCCGCTATCGAAGCATCCTGGGCCTCCATAACACCTCAGCAGTGCCACAGGCTGATTGCCTCCATGCCACGCCGCATTGAAGCAGTCATTTCTGCAAAAGGATTCCCGACCAAGTATTGAGTGCATAACTGAACATAATTATTTGAAGGTTGA
>RJVU01042534.1:2161806-2201709 GCA_003731715.1 Anabarilius grahami
AGCGAGATTTTCCATTAGACATCCATTATAAAAATAATACATACGGCTCTCGAAAGTGTCACCCCCATTTTTGAGAAGAGACATGAAAATGCACTATCCAAACTTAACTGATTATAATTCAAGAATGCTTTGGAGTACAGACCTAAGTTTGGTCTTGTTTTAAAGAAGACACTTCAGCAGATAATTGCTGAAGTGAAAGCACTTGACAAATTAAAGTATGAAAAAAAGTACGTTTAAATTTACTGTAAATCAAATGTACTGTACTAAGCATTTTTAAATTTAATATAAATTTTTATATTTTATCAAATATATTGTACTCTAAAACTACAATCAAATGAAAGCCATATGTCTAACCAAGTTGTGTTCCAAATTTGAAGTTGATATCACAAAAATTGATGTTCCTATGAGATTTGTACCAAATATAGCCACCGGATGTCACCGACATTCTATTGAATTTTTTTTATGCATTCTCCTGTTACAAATTGATACATTTCTGTCCAAATATCAGTTCTATCACAAAACAGTTGGCAAATATGGAACCGTGAGACTCAGGCCTTTCTGATGATATGTGATTAGAAAAGGTTTTGACTATAAAGTAGCTCAAATAAATGTTGTAATATGAAACCTGACACCTAGGGGAGGAGTTCGCTAAAAGAAATTAAAGTACTGTTTCCATGGTAACGCAACATGGTGAACTAACCCTTTAACCTATTCGAGTGAAACGCTTTTTTACAAGAAAAAATGTAGGGACTTGATTTTGTCTATCTGAAACTGATTGGATCCTTGTCATTTGCTATTACTGTGATCTCATGTGAGTGACAGTTTGTCCCGCCCTCGTGCTGTTAAACATACTCAGAGAAGAGGTGCCCTTGCAAGAGGGAGGAAAAGCTATTTTGATTCCAAATTATGATGGTACATGATTTATTTTTATTTTTTTTAAATAACGATCATAAATGTATTGTAAATAGCAATATTACATACAAATTAAGAATTTTCAACTTTGATTTCTTTGTGACTTTAGGCCTTTTGTAAGATATGCTGTTTTACCTTGTACTGGAAGGTTGTAATTCTTCCTGATATACAGCTTCTTGTTATTTCTTATTTAGAAGACGTGCTCATCCTAGCACAGATTAAATAACCATTCGTAAATCATCTTAAAGGCTACCCCTGAATCTTAGAACAATGGGTTAAAGTAGGCGGGTTGTAACATAGGAGGTGTGTCTTGTGCCTAAAGGGGGCGGGGCTGGAAGAGTTCCTCACCCTCGTGTGTTTGAAGCAGTCAGCTGAGCACAACTTGTGCGGACGCGGCTCTAACCTCGTACAACATGCAGGATCCCAAGGAAAACGTTTAACCCTGTGCACAGTTTGTCATTCCACCGTGTACAGAAAACAATCCAGTTAAACACCCTCCCTTGTAATTCAACTTCTCCGTTCTTTTCCCGTGAAGATTACCAATTTGGAGGTGAGTATGCCAGACTGTTTGGAAGGATGGGGGGCTGTTTTGAGAACATATGGTTTCGTGCTCATGCTTTTCTAGAGATATGGGGGATATAATTTAAGAACATGCATTTATAACGTGATTTGTATGTAATTTACCTTAAAACACACCCGTCAACAAAGGAGTAGCTTAGCCTATAGTTTACAATAGGGTCGACTTAAAGTAAACTTGCACACATATAGGTTATTATGAGTGAAACGGTCTCGAATAAAGTCAGTTCTGCTGCCAATATACCGGTAAACTTAGCGCAGGCGTGTTTACAACTTAAAGAGTCGATGTATTTCTAGATTGTATACATTCTCTTCTATGTCTTACTGTGAAGTTATATTTTCTTTAGGGTTGGGAACCGGATTTATTTTAAAATATTGAAACCGAATGATTGTCATGATGTGATTTCCATATTTTGTTAATAGTTATCGGAAGTGCAGTCTTCCGTCGATGCGGATACCGTATTGAACTATTGACAGTTTTTTAACGCACTACTAACGTTACTCAGAAAAGCACCGCTAATGGGTAAACATCGCGAAACACTAGAGTAGTCCCCGCGTATAACTTTATTTTTAGTGGAATAAAAACATACAGTGCGACCAATGTAGTCCAATTCGCCAAATGGATGACTTCCGTGAGCCGGCTGTTTTTAGTGAATCAAAACCATTCAGCACGACTTGTGTAGTCCAGGGATGAACAACTTGGAGGGTCGCTGTCCTGCAGAGTTTACCCTAAAAAACTCACCTGTCTGTAGCTTTTTAGCAATCCTGAAAACATTGATTAGCTTGTTCAGGTGTGTTTGATTAGAGTTGGAGCTAAATTCTGCAGGACAGTGGCCCTCCAGAACCGAAGTTGCCCATCCCTCATATTCACGAACGAATGACTCCCTTGAGCCAGTTCTTTAGAGCGAATCAGAGCGCCACTTGTGTAACCGTTTTCAGAGCGAATGACTCTCATGAGCCGGTTTTTGTAGTGATTCAAAAGTACTTATGAATAATTTGAGTGTTTTTTGAAAAACTTACTGAACAGTTGTTACTTTCGTCGTGTTCGAAAAGAAGCAAGAAAAGTTACTGTGTTATGGCGGGCACGTGTGAGAGTGTTAGTTAGGTTACTGACTGGTTGTTTGAATGAATTATATATTTTAGGATTTGATTTATGTTGAAATCTTACATGGGTAAGTCCTATGAGTCCTATTCTGAATGTTGATGCAGAAATTGCACATTTGGCCTTTTTTTTTTTTTTTTTACCCGTGTTTCACACTTTTATATTTGGTTTTAAGATTATAGTTCTAATAATCTCACATAAAGGAGTCTCATGCTTGATATTGTTCTACAGTGTGCTATTAGACTATCAACTTCAACATAATTAATCTTACATTATGGGATTGTGCAAATGTTTGATTTGCATGTCACAAATGCAAATAAGCAGTTTTTCATTGCCCAAAGGAATTGTCCAGAAAAGTTATGTAATATTCTTGTACGAGAACTCTCTCTTTCTCTCTCACTCGCTAACACAAAGGAGGTGTATCTTTTTTTCTTTTGTCAAGGAAGGAAGGAAAGTTGTTCGGTGGTTCTCTAACAATAGACTGGCCGAGTGCAGGGGTTGGATTTTAAAAGGCGTGTTCAGGCACACATATATGAGTTTGTCATTCTCCCTCTCTCACACACCTCAACTAGAAATGTGTGGGTTTTATTTGGCAGAGATTCTGCAGAAAGTAATGAAGCAAGACGACAACTCCAAATTGCTGCCTCCAGGGCTAGAGAGTTCAATTTAATGTCATATGAATGAGTTCACAAATTCATATACATAGTGCTTGCTAAGGGAGGTAAGAGTAAGCAGAATCTTGATAACAGCAAGCACGTCAACATATTCTTGTTCAGATGGTACCTTACTTGACTTATCCCCATATTTTTGGGCACTAGATTTATCTTTAAGCCAAGGCGACATGTTAGTATTGAATATGTAGCCTATAGTCATAAAATTAGTTGTTTGAGATGTACAGTATCTTAATGTGAAGGTTATTTATACTGACAGTAGTTTGTGGCAACAAAATGACCATAAGTTATAATTTTTATTGAAAATTTAAGTTGATAAAGGGATAGCAATTTCCTCATTCTTCTTTCTCTCATTATCCTCTAGTCTCTCTGATGTTGTCTCCCACCATCCTACTTTATTTGGCTACATCCCTCAATCTTTAGCTTCAGATGTAAGTGTTAAATTTCATCCTAAAAATAAACAAATCACCATGTACTCTGCAGTCCTGTGAAACAGCAGTTGGCTTGCTAAAAATGAGAAATGGAGAAAGAGAAAAATGTGGAAGAATAGTTTATGCACTATTATTAGCTTTGGCCACATAGAGTCTTGGGGGGAAAGAGAGAATAAGGAAAAGTGCAAAGGTTTTGAAAGGGAGAGTAGTGTTACATGTGCTCTTAATTTAACCGTTGGTGACTGATCCAGACCCAATGTGTTTGTTTTGGTCAGAGCTGCTGAAGTCTATACAAAAGTGGTTTCAGTCAATCCAAAGCTGTTCTATTTAGAGCAAAAGTGCACTAAAACTACACATGGATTGTCATCCAACCCATCAAACTCATCCAAGCCATCAAACTCCGCTGGCTCACATGGACAGTTAGTGGGAACTCGCGTCGGTTTGCGTTGTGATTCAGTCTGTCTCCAGTCTGATTTTTCTTTTTCTCGCTAGCTCTTTTGTTTGTGTGTGGTCACACGGGTGGTCCATGTTAGAAAGATTCTGACCTGATTTTGGAGTCTTGGAACACACACACATACCCAGCTGCCTCCGATGGACCGTCAGTCCGTCACAGGGCAGTAGCTCTTTTGATCTCCCTACCATACCACCACTGCTGGCTTCCAAAGCCTAAATATCTTCAACGCAATCCAATACGACACAATGCACTGTTCTGACTTTTTCCCATTCACAGCAAAAGCTTAACCTTATTTTGTATCTTTTGAATCAATTCGTGTTGACCTTTGACCCAAATCATCCTATTAGCCAAGATTACTATTATAAATGTAGAAAACAATGAAATATCCAGTATCCAACGATATATATATTCAGTATTGGTCAATAACATAAAAAAGGCCTTATATCAGCCAAGAACCAACATAGCTTGATGTGTAAGAAAATGGGCCTCATCTTCAGGCAACATTCCTTTAAGGTTTTGGGTGGAGTGAGAGACACTTGGAAGTCTTGAAAGTCTCAAGGAATTTCTGCCTGTCAGACTGAACTATAAGAAGTTGTATAGGTATTTTTACTTGGATATTGTTTAAGGACTTCAGAGAGTGGCCTTAGTATCTCAGAAAGTAGTGAAATGTCAAATTGTTTACGAAATACTGAAACCGATAATAAAGTTTTTATTTTGTCAAAAAATGAAAATAAAATATCGGCAATTAAATTCTGGTAATTGAACTTGATATTTTAGCCTAACAAATTTTACATAGTGCTACAATAGCATAATTTTTGGTCATGGTGAAGTGCGTCTACACTTATATGTTTACGTGTTGTAGCTTATCCACATTTTATTCATGAAATAGATGCAGATATAGTCAAAAAGAAATGCAGACTGAACGCAATGTCAAAAGATCCTACCGCTATTTGGCCAGATGATACGCAAACTATGTTTCTTGGCTGGATAAAGTAAACCAGCGACTCCCTAGAAAAGTTTTGATGGATGGTTAAGACGATGGCGGTGACGTCTAGGAGCTGTACAGTAAGCACGCATGACTGAGTCTGTTCTGTTGATGCACAAACAAAACCGTGTATGTGCACTCTCGTTGCACCAATCACACATTGTATTTATGACCAGACACATTTCAGTACATTCATGTTGTTTCCACACACATTCATGATAATGTTTTGATTTTTCATGTGTATGTTGCTGCGTTTAGTAATTCTGAATGGATCCGTGTACTGTAGTAGTTATATGCAGCCAGGTTAAGGCGCTTTGTTTTGTTTTTTCATGGGTGTGCAATACATTTCTGAATTATATCATTTGGTTATTTGGTGTCGTTTTGGAGTCACCAAGTGTCCTTTTTGGTGATACACCTAAATTTACCTTGAAAAAAATCTTGGAGAAATTACAGTTTTGTGAGAATTATCCTTCAATCTGATGGTTTACTTTGCTGGATGTAGCAAATGATGACAAAATGAACGTGTTAAGCAAGATAAATTATGTATGCTTAATTGCACAATGCTGTCATCTAATGCTGACTTAAAGTTAAACTTAAAAAATGTGAATAATTTAATTACACTATTAAATGTAATATTTAACAAATATCCATTTTGTCTTACTACTTATATCATTATGCTGCAAAATTCACCTGTAGCATTTAAAACTATTTATTTTAGTCTTAAAGTTTTATTTTTAATTTATTTAGACAAAATATTGGTCATTTATTGGTTATTGGCTAATAGAGTGATGATGACAAAATGAACGTGTTAAACAAAATAAATGCTGTATGCTTCATTTCACAATAAGGGTGAGATTAATCACAATTAAAAACATTATAATAAATATTCGCGCATCACAGTACTACTTAGTTATTGACGCTTTAGAGTGATAAAACAAACATGAATAACAAAATAAAGAGCAAGACGTGCACAATGTGCAATAAGAAAAAAGAACTTAGTGCAGTGCTTGCGAAGCATGTGTGCAGAAAGCTGCCTCTCTTAGACAGCATGCGATCATGAATTCAGTTCTTTTTTTGTGTTAAAATCCCAATTTTGTGGAGTATTCACATAAACACACTGATTTCTGAAGTTAACGTAAACCGTTGGGTGAAAGCCTGATTCATGTCGGTATAGTAGATCCGTGCATTCTGTCTTAATGTGATAGTAGCCTAATATTTTGCTACTTGCTGCTGTCTGTCATCAATGTTAATCAAACAACCAAAGACAAAGAGAAAACCACTCACTGCTCTTGTCTGAATAATTTTTGTATGTTTATTTAGAATTAGTTTATATTTAATTCATACTGTGAAGTTTTTAATTTTACATTTGATTATTCAGTTTCTGCAGCAGGCCTATTTCGTATATTCTTGAAAAACTTTAAGTTGTATATTTTCTATGTTGTATCTGTTCTATTGTTTGTAATTTGCTTCTTTGTTCTTATTTTTAATAACAAAAATAACTATATAGTGATATAAATATTTTTATCGTGAAATAAAATTCCCTGTATTGTGAAAATTTGGTCAAATTGCCCACCCCTAATTACCTTTGCTGTCATCTAACGCTGACTTAAAGGATTAGTCCACTTTCAAATAAAATTTTATTGATAATTTACTCACCCCCATGTCATCCAAGATGTTCATTTTACGGAACGAATGTGGCGCCAGTTTAGTTTTTTCCCGTAAGTAGAATAGGGAAGGCGTAGGACATACGGCGTAAGCTTTTTGAAGAATACGGAAAAAAAATACGTGCAAGGCGATCATTTGTGTTTATAAAGCTTATACAGTTGTATTTTTTTTCGAAAATGACCGATCGTTTCTCTAGATAAGACCCTTATTCCTCATCTGGTATCGTTTAAAGCCCTTTGAAGCTGCACTGAAATTGTAATTTTGACCTTCAACTGTCTGGAGGCCATTGAAGTCCACTATAAGGAGAAAAATCCTGGAATGTTTTCATCAAAAACCTTAATTTCTTTTCGACTGAAGAAAGAAAGACATGAACATCTTGGATGACATGGGGGTGAGTAAATTATCAGGAAAATTTTATTTAAAAGTGGACTAATCCTTTAAAGTTAATCTTAAAAAACATGAATAATTTAGTAAAACTGTTAAAAAGTTAAATAATATTTAGCCAAATACTACTTATATCATTATGCTGTGAAATTCACCTGTAGCATTTGAAACTATTTATTTTAGTTTAAGTGTTTCATTTTTAATCTATTTAAATTATTATTTATTTATTGGTCACTGGTAATAGAGTCCACCTGGTCTATCACTCATTGGACTTTACATAACAGACAAATACATTACTATGAGTAGAGCTAAAAGACTTGCATGTTTCTTTCTGAGGCATTATCATCCACGTGGATATTGAAGTCACCGAATTCTACACATGTGTACCACTTTTCACGCCATCCTATTGATTAGCCCTGCTGTAACCCTGTACGAATCCAATGTAAAGAGATGGATGAGCCATCCTGGCATTCTCCAGCATACATTACTGTACTTGTTTGCATCTAGAACAGACAAAGTTGCTGTAGACATGAAGCTCAAGGTATCTTTTTTTGGATCCAATTGATGTGGTTGACCTTGCGAAGGGCAAACCATAATGCCTATTCTTTCTCTACAGGAATTCCCAACCGATGATGGTGGTGGGTGATTCTTGATGTAATAAAAGAAAGAAGGTTTCAGACTGACTGCTTGTCTTGTTCTCCTAATTGAGCAGTCCAGTAAGAATGGTGCAACTCTCCTCTATTATAAAGGAAAGACGGGCACTTGACCTGTGTTTATGTGCACACTCAAGGGAGGCCAAGGACGGGACTCTCTTGGAACGATCATCTAGGCCTTGAAATTCCTCAGAAGACATGAGAGGCAGTGGTGGGATCCATTCACCCTTTTATTTTGCCTTCCTGATAAGACCATGGCACATCAAGCTTTTCACCCATCTCTAAACAATGAAATTCCACCATACTAGCTTTGTGTATGTTTCTCATTATCAAGTCTGGTTGTGCTTGGCTCTGTACACATCGGTTCTTGTCGGTTCTTGTGCAGAGCGCTACCCAAAACACTGATGGACCATATCGGTATGTGGCAGCTTTATATAGTGTCTGATATCTTGACAATAACAGGTTGGGTTACGTAACCAAAACAATAGAGCCTCTGTCAATCAGTACTCAAAACTATGGGAGGTGAAGATAAATGAACTGTAGCAATTTGAACTTGGAAAGTCTATCTTTTTTTGCAATGATTTCAACATCAAGTTTAGTCCTCTGTCTCTTTTCATTCTTCGAATCACCAGATGATGCGGAGAATGAACCTTTGTGAACTTAAAAAGCACTGAGGCAGTTAGAGAAAGTCGATTTGTCATGCATCTGGATTTCACACAAGCTTTAAAACCTCAACCATGGCGATTTCACAAGTTTCATTAGTATTTGCTATTAAAAATGAGTTCATTGTTGTTGTGGTTTTCAGATTATGACACAAGATTTAGTGTGTAGTGTTTAGTGTGTCCAGAAGTTTTAGACAATACCATGCTCTTTAAACACAAGCAAGGCTTCTTTTCAAGTATAGCAATGATTGGCAGTGTGCTGTGCATTGGAAAGCTTTTGTGTCTTTAAATTGATCCCCTATAAAGCCCCACCGCTACAGCCAAACACATTCACATCATCTTTGAACTGTCTACCACTGTTTTGTTTGCATCCCACCATGAGTATTACATTTTTAAGATGTTTTATAGTCTGTTTTTGAACACAAGAACTGCGTAATTTGCCTAATAAGCCCAATTTTATGGGCTTCCTCAAGATTAGTCAACTAGTCTTTCAGGGAACTCGCCTATTAATCATTTTACTAAAAAATTTACTTGATTTTCATGTACCTGATTGAACTAACTTTTGCTGGCCTAATAGAGACAACCTAAGAGTGTGGTCTCAATCATCAGCCAGCGTCTCTGTGTGTGTATGTGCATGAATGTGTGACACTTTTCTTCTCTGTCAGTATAATGAGCTTGGCCATTGATGCGTAGCGGGCCTGAACGGCCTTTCAATGCTGGATGTTAATTTGAGGTTTTGCTGCCGTGTTCAGTTGCTCCAGAGTTGAGCCTTGAGTCCAACTTTTAGCACCACATGTTTGGGCTTACTACTCCTCAGTTTGGACTTTCATTCAATGCTAAAGTACCCTGTCAAAGAGTGCTTCAGTGCTTCTAAACATGTTGGATCAAAATGTTCTGGGATTGAAATCAAAACACCATTTCACTGTCCTCGTTTCTTTTTCTCCAGATCTTTCTTTCTTTCATTCTTTCCCAATCCATTTTGTTCCTGCTCACTTTTTAAGCTCTACCCCAGCACAGTCCCCATCTCCCAGCTCTCTCGAGATAAGAACGAAATGGTAAAGTGCTATTTTAAGTAGTAGATTCTGTCATGTAGCATACTATGTCAAACAAGCTGACTGTCAAAGTGCAACAGTGGACAAAGTATTTGTCACAAACTGCCCATCCTTAGCAGCAGCAGCAGATTAAATTTTTCCATATGCCCTGATTAGTATATCTAATATATAGGGGTCAACAGTTATATCGCCAAGGCCGATATACCGGCTGATATTTGGCTCTTTTTTTTTTTATTATCGGCATTGGCCGCTAACACTTGATCTCACAGCGCTCCCATTCCATGTCTTCGTTATTTTACTCTGTCTGTTTAACAAGCTGTGAGATCTTGTGAAGTGTGTATTTGTAGTCTGCATGAACGTGTGTACTTTAATGTGAATCCAATTGAGTTTAGCCAGAGATGGTCTTATTATTGGGAGATACGAGGGTCCGAGGCTCTACCATTGGAGAAAGCGTTAATGGCTAAAGGCCCCGATATACTTCAAACAAAGTTCTTTTTCGTTCTTCGTTTAGGAGTAAAACAAAGTTCGAAATGCGTGAGCAGCGATATACTGTAATCGAACATCTGACGCTGCCCAAACTGCAAGCATTTTTATAGAAAGCATAAGAAAAGCATGTGATCATAACAACATTGGTATGTTAGCACGAGTTCTGCAAATTAGCACTCCAGTCACGTTTATTTTTATAGCACTTCATTCAATAGATTGCTTAAAATCAAGCAGCTTTACAGTATCAAACATGAAAAACCGTGTCAGTGCCTCATTTTATCAGAAGCACAACTTCATTTTGCACTATAAAACCGCTATCCAGTGTGTTCATATTTTCACCCGCGGAGATCTTACCTCAACAAACTCATCAGACAAAATGAGTCAGAGAACAGTTCCACGCGAGTGAAAGCGGAGCCTCGGCGCACACCTCCTGTTACGTTATCATCACGGACCAATGGTAGTACGAAGGTGTTTTGCAGCTGGAGTGAACTTTTCCTGAAAGTTCGCTTTAGCAAGCCGTTTCGAACTTCCAAAAAGAACACAAAATGAACTTAATTTTGGCCTGATTTTGTTTGAAATGACGTCACATCAGTTCGTTCTTCGATTTCGTCTGAAGTATATCGGGGTCTTAAGTTGGCTTGAAATTATTTTTTTTATTTTTTTGACCTTGTAATTTTTAATAATTTCATATCTTGATCTTCCAGTGAAACAACAGACTGGTGACATGCCAGATTTCTTCAGTCATTTAATCTGCCTAAACACCAATTTTGATTTATCTCATTGATTTTACTCTTTTTAATGTCTTCATCAAAGTGTTTACTAGTGACTCTTTCTGCAGGTTGCATTCGTTAGACCAGTAGGTGGTGACAAATTAGTCTTTTGTGTAAGGAGTGACTTATCGAATCATTCGCTTAACTGAGTCATTCAATAACTGATTCAGTTTCCAGTGAATGAAATTTTCCTTTACAACTTGAACTTGAATGTTCTTAGCGGGTGCTATAGTCAGTCTTGAAGGCAGGAAAGCTATCATACCCTCTAAAGAAAGATGTTAAATGAAAAATATTAGTCGGTGTATAAAATTAGAATGGTTCATTTGCTTAAAACATTCATTCAAAAAACACTGATTTGTTAATGAACAACACCACTTTTTAATATAAATGTTGCCAAGTGATTGACTATTTTTAGTGCTGAGATTCAAGATATTTTTGATATGAACCAATTCTCTCTCTGTCTTTCTCTCAGGCTGTTGCACAGGGTTTTGGAGGTGCGTGTGACTGCTCATCAATTGAGGTGATTCTGAGTATGGCCTTAGCTGGATGCCCAGACTACTTCCTCCACCATCCAAACTACCAGGTAAACTCTAGTGTAGTTGTAGTGTTCTCTCTGAAGCAATGGATTCTTCAGAGCTTTCAAGTTCAGCAGGGCACTGTGTCAGTGTTTCCTGACCGTGCGGTAATATCTCTTCAAGCGGAATATGCACGTAAAACCCGAATGCTCACACGCAAACAAATCCTCCTGAACCAGCATAAGGGAACTCATCTCTTCAGCGCAACGATTCCCAAGGGTTCTGTGGCATGTCCGCATGCCTTTCGTCGCCATGGCGTTGCCATGGTGGCGCACAGCTGACATGCTGACATGCAAAGTGGCGGCTGTTGCTATTTATACCCGGGCTGCACAGTCAGCCCTCTCTCTATATTTGACTCTCCTTGTCTTCTCACCCTTTCTAATATCATTCCTTTCATTTAACCTTAAAAACTACCAGTCCCTTCCACAAACTATTCCTTTCTCAGACCCTCCCCCCTTTTCCCTGCCCCTGCCCCCACTGGGGTCGCCTATACAAGTGGCTGGTGCTTGTGAACCTGGCAGAGCTTCAGTGTATACAGTGAAGGCAGGGGTGCGGACTGCCCTCTGTCTGTGGCCGTATATAACTCTGCAGGGGGTTTCTCAGAGCCACAGGCACCTGGCCCGAAACTTCCCAAGCAGGGGGGCTACACAGCCCAAATATTCACTTTAAGCATAGACAACCCAGGCACCCTGGCTTGCACTGTGCTTCTGCTCTTTTTCTCTTGAAGCATTAAAGCATTCTGCTTTAGCATTTATTTATTTATTCATTCATTCACTCACTTACTATATATCTATGGAGGAACAATTACTAAAAATTAAATGAATCTTTAAAAGACATAATTAAATTCATAATAAAACATAAAAAAATCCAATATCTTTGAGTTTAAAGGGTTAGTTAGGGTTTAAAGGGTTAATAGCTACACAATTGAAACTTTGACTCTTCAAAAAGTAAAACGAATCCATATATATTGAGCAGTTTAGTCTAAATTTTCTGAAGAGACATGATCGCGTTATATGACGAACAGATTGTTTATAGGGGCTTTTGCACCAGAGGAACCTTTTCATAGTTCCTAGAACTATTGGCTGAAGTACCTGGATTTTGCTGTGTTCGCACCACTGGAACTAGGAACGATTTTAGTTCTAGGAACTCATTTTGGGGGAACTAAATTAGCTTCTACTTCAGAGTAGGGTCTAAACCTAGCCTGACGTGGTCATACTCAATTCTAATTCGAATATGAGTCTGATACTGCTCCATTGGGCTTTGATTATGGGGGCGTATTTCAACCGATCCAGGAAAGACCTCAATTGGATAGACCTACAACCAATCAGAGCTACAGAGTAAGTGACGTGTGTTGAGCGACGCATAGTTGTCAACAGAACTCAACTGCACACATGCTGGAACTAGTAGAAGATGAGCGTAAACAATCTTTGCCGGTGTTGTAAAAAGAATTTAAGTATACACAGAGTACTTGCCAACACGAGCTTAATTTTTGAGAGAAGTATTAAAGGTAAATGCATATACGATCAAATTCTCCGATAATTCTCTATCTGTCGATATCTTCTATAACGGACGCGATGGCGGAGTCTACACATCTCAGTTCTTCAGGTTCTTCAACACCAGCCATCATTGTTGTAAACTAATTCAACCCAAGCGCTCTTTGATGACGTGGCTGATTACGTTTCTGGTGATAATCTGTCAATCATCGCCCTGACAATGTGATTGGTCCGAACAGTTTCTGTTCGGGCATAATTACTCCTCTACGGATCGAGTCCAGACCGAACTCCCCGACCTCAAAATGTTGTGGGCGGGGCTAAGTTCGGCTGGCATCCAGGCTAGTCTAAACCAGCACTATAGGAACTGTCAGTGACGTGAGTGTACGTTGATTGGTCAAACACCGGCACTCAGCATTTTTAAAAAGCCGTGTAAACATATTTATTTCACGAACATGAAAAACAGCGATAACGGCATTTACATGTTGTCTGCAGGGTTGTGTTCTTTTCTCCACCTCGATACTGAAAGTTGTCATAGGAGATTTTGTCCAATTTTTGCTCTTTCAGTTGTGTAAATTATGCATTTACATTCCATCTCCGTTATCATGAAACCCACGACACACAACAAACACAGCTCCGATCACGGCGTCTTCCATCCACCGGTTTTTGTAAATGCCGTGCTTAAAGACGCCACTGTTGGCCGCTTCACAGTTCCTATTTCCGGTGCAAATGCAACCATGAACATGGACGGGGGGAGAAATTAGTTCTTGGGGAGCTATCCTAGTGGCTAGTTCCTATAGCTGAGTTTCTAGAACTATTCGGTACGAAAGCCCCTTATATGTGAAAAAAAGCCTAAATTCAATCTGTTCATTATATAAAGCGATGAGTCTCTTCAGAAAATTTTGACTAAACCGCTCAATTCATATGGATTAGTTTTACAATCTCTTTATTAACTTTTTGAAATGTCAAAGTTTCAATTCTGTAGCTGTCAATGGAGGGACAGAAAGCTCTCAGATTTCTGAAGATGAATGAAAGTTTGGAACCACTTGCAGAATCTGTGAAAATGTGAATAATTTTAACAAAATAGGAGGGATCATACAAAATGCATGTCATTTTTTTGTACTGTCCTGGATGATATATTTTACATAAACAATGTTTACATAAAGTCCGCAAGACAAAAAATAGCTGAATTGATAAATATGACCCCATTCAAAAGTTTATGAAGCCTCGATTCTTAATACTGTGTGTGGTTACCTGGATGATCCACAATTGTTTTTTTTTGTTTTGTGATGGTTGTTCATGAGTCGCTTGTTTGTCCTGAGCAGTTAAACTGCCCAATATTCTTCAAAAAGATCCTCCAGGTCTCAAAAATTCTTTAGTTTTCCAGCATCTTTTGCGTATTTGAAGCATTTCCAGCAGTTACTATATGATTTTGAGATCCATCTTTTCATTCCGAGGACAGCTGAAGGACTGAAACATAAAAAAGGTTCAAACATTCACTGATGCAGAAGGAAACGCAGTGCATTAAGAGCCGGAGGAGTGAAAACCTTTTGAATTTGAAGATCAAGGAATATTGTACTTAATTTGTCTTCTGGCAAACATTTAAGTCTCTTCTGTTGCTTCCGAAGGGCAGTACTAAATGAAAAAAAAAAAGATGATGATGTTTAAACAAAATAAGAAAAATTTGGACATCTTTATCCTCTTCAAAAGTTTTCACCCCTGACTCTTAATGCATCGTGTTTCCTTCTGGAGCATCAGTTAATTTTGAACCTTTTTTAATAGTTATTTTTGAGTCCCTCAATTGTCCTCAGTGTAGATGGATCTCAAAATCATACAGTCACTGCTGGAAAGGGATCAAATATGCAAAAGATGCTTAAACTGAAGAATTTTGGGGACCTGGAGGATTTGTCTGAAGAATATTGGTCAGTTTAACTGCTCAAGACAAACAAGGAACTCATGAACAACCATCACAAAACATAAAAACAGTCGAAGATCATCCAGGTAACCACACAGTATTAAGAATCAAGGGTTCACAAACTTTTGAGTGAGTCGTTTTTATAAATTCAGCTATTTTTTTGTCTTGTGGACCATATGTAAACATTTTTACATAAAATATCTTACTCAGGACAGTAATAAATAAAAAAATAAAATGCATATTGTATGATCCCTCTTATTTTGTTAAAATTATTCACATTTTCACAGATTCTGCAAGGTTCACAAACTTTCAAGCAGCACTGTATATTTTTACAATTCAAAAGTAATCTTTAAAAACACTAATAATATATATAAAAATATAACACTGTTAAATGTGTTACAACTAACACTGTTAGTTGTAAATTAGCAACTATTAAAACAAATATCCATTTTCAAACTGTCGATTATAATGTTGTGATGCTTAAATTCACTTGTAGCATTTAAAATGACTCTTGAGAGTTGCAAGTCTTAAATTGCTTGTAGTTAATGAGGACGAAGATTAGGGTCATAGGTCAAATGGAGTCTTGGAATTGTGTTTCAGGTTCATAGCAGGGTGTCTGCTCACCAAGAGCCAAATGGGAAAGTTGAGTAGTTGTTTATGTTTGTCAATGCGTTTATGTATGGCCGTTATGTAGAATGGCCAGGTTGTGGCTTTCAAGGTCAGAGGTCAACTCCTAAATGCTTTCTAACCACTCGTTGTTAATAGCCTAGGCTCTGCATGAGTCACATGACCTGCCTTTCTAGGAAATTTGCTGTCTTTGTTGCCCCGTGGAATCAGCTGGGGGGTTAAGGTTTACATAACGGACACAAGGCCTGGAGCCTGTCCAAGTACAACACACACATACACACACACCCTCTCGCATTCCTCTGTCATCCACTGCTACAGATCCTGATGCGTTCCACTTTTGTACTTCCTTGAAGAGAGTGAAAAGTATGTAAAAAGCATTTAAAGTTTGAATTTGAAGTAATACGGCCAAGATTAAACCCCACTTAAATGAAAGAATATAAACTGAATACTTTCTGCTGGTGTCGGTGAGCAGCATTTATTGACTTTTTTTGGTCTTTTAACACTGTGCAAGATTAACTGTACACTGGCTAAAGCATTAGAGAAGCTTTCTCAGAGCTGTACATTTTCCTTCCTGTTTTTATAGATGTTTTTCTCTTTTCTGAGAGCCGGCTGGCTTGGTGCAGCATGAAGAGAGAAATAGAAAGAACGCAGGGAGAGAAGAGAGCATGGGGACCTCTGGCAGAGGCTAGTTCCTGGAAACTCGGCTTCCATGTTCTTAGGTTTCCTAGAAAACTGGAAATTGAAAATGTGGCTTTATTTTTATTATTTTTTTTTCTTGGACTACTACTTCTAGCTTTGTGCATTCTGCTTTGAATTATATGGTGTGAGATTGTGTGTGCGGTTTGAGAGCACTCGAGCCATTGCTGTGTGCATAGTTTGCCTTTTTTGTTCTTAGTTCTGTGTTGATGCATTGGGAATGATTGATGGAACTGAATTCATACACACACATATGTGCTTGTAATTACTACTGCCAAAGACAAGTTATATAGTTATTTTTTTCACATTGTTTCTGGCATTCAGTACCCATCTCCTCATGTAGTATACTACATACTGTATTTGTCCATTGCCATCAGTATTTTTTAAATTATGCACATATAAATTAACGTTATTTTACTTTTTCCAGTAAATAACCTATTTGATGTATTTCAGAGATCAGGCCTATATTAGAGCATTTGCTTATTTCCAAGTTATAACTGGGATGTAAACCAGAACATTAAAGGAATAGATCACCCAATAGATCAACTATCTTTTATGTATGTGTATATTAGTGACCTCAATATCGGCCAAAATAAAAGTTTTTATGATTTTTGTCCTTATCGAGCATCCATAAAAAAATCCATTAAAATTACCCTTTTAAAAAAATTTTTTTTTTTTAACTTGATAGTAAATCATACAAGAACATCATAAGAGTAAGCAAATGATGACAAAAGGGGTGAATGATTCTTAAACTTTAAAATTATACAAAAATAAATTAAATACCATTTCTGTAGCACACCTGGAGTATGAAGTTCTCGTTTCATAAAGTATTAGGGGCAACATCATCATAAATAACAGCTATGTTCATGTCTCACATTTATATCTTCATATATATTCCTGCTTGAACTGTATGATCTCATCCCTATATTTCAGGACAATGTTGACCGGACTCCTTCTCACAGACCATCCAATCTCATTGGTTCAAGCTTCCAGCAGTCATCCAATCTGAACTCTCCCAATCACCCAGGTTGGTTATTAAAGGGTCCTTCGGTACATAAAATGTTCCTTGTTTTATTCCTGTACATTCATTTACTTCAGGAATATTGCATATGAATGACAACATTTAATTGCAATGCATAAGCAGCATTGTCCTCAGTGGCATTGTGCAGGTCACCGAGTTCTGTAAGGTCACAGAGGTTACTTGGCGACCCCTCCTGTAGCTACAGCGGTTATGTGCACTTAAGGTTGTATATCCTCCACGAGCTGTGCAAGCCAGGGCCTTTCCTGAATCTCTAACCATTTTATAGCTGTGAGCAAGGCTGTTGGCCACAGATCTTGTTGTGTGTACACGCTGTGTGTGTGTGTGTGTGTCCTGCTCTGCTCTCCAGATGCTGCCTTGCTTTAACGTGTCACTACCCTGAAGCATATAGGTTTTTCAGAAAGCCACAGCAGGCTTTTGTGTGCGGACATGTATACATTGCGGGCTGGACACATTGGTCAGGGTTGTAAGAAATACTGACATTGATGCATGCATATACATGTGCTTGGCTGTCTAAATGAGGACATGTCATAAAGTTCTATTGTTTTGAATTTAAGGTAATTATAAACTAACCCTACCATTAAATCAAGTGTTTTCAGAACTAGATCTACAGACCCCTATAAGGGGGGAAAATGTTAGATTTAGTGTTGGGGCTGTCAAAGTTACTGTGTGAATTGGATAGTATTACTATTTAAAATACAGATTCAAAATCAAACTATATATATATTTCTAATTCAGATCAAAGGGAGGGTTTGTCATATTTAGCTAACTTCTGGGGATAGATTTGTACAGCTAAATAAACAGTGTCATGATGGGGACTTCTCATTAACTTCTACTGTTTATATTCTCTGATAATGATGTTTTCTTTCCTCTACTCTAAATCCTCACACAAACTTTTCTGCATTTTTATAAGACATTATTTAGTCTGTGTATTAAGCTGTTTTCCTTGTGGGGACTGTAGAGGGCAGTATCCCATACATAGACACACACACACACACACACACACACACACAGCATGAACACCCATAAATCTTTCTTGTTGTGTTTCTTTCTGGTCATCTGTGGCCAGCCATTGGGTGTGTGTGCATGTGCCGCATGCTTGCACTTACATGCCTGTTTGCGCTCTATACGTTGAGGCTGGAGTTATATGAGGTGACCTATATTCAGTACACACACACAAAGAGAGAGAGAGAGAGTGAGATGGAAAGAGTTGGGCACATGAGGTTGGACCGTCTTCTGACACAGTTCCACAGTGAGGAAAGAGAGCTGAAAGAAAAACAACAGGAAAGAGACAGTGTGTCTGTATTACGCTCTGAAGAGATCTCCATTCTCCTTTATAAATTTACTGCTGGCTGGGAATCTTCCTTATAGATTTCTGATAAATTTGAGTAAAAGAAAAAATGTCAATCTGGCCATTTATTTCAACTATTGTTTGTTGTTGTTTATTGGCTGTTTGGTAAAGTCTGAAGTTCATAATCAAGGTATTGTGTTCTTCATACAATACAAGCATAAACCTGACTGATTCAGGAAAGTTTGTGAGACTTGGCCAATGAATTAGACGCACTCCTCCTTGAAACCCAACCCTAAAAACAATCCAGTGTGCAGTCAAGAGTTTAACTTGAATATGATGCATCAAGGATTTAAATCGGCCCCTATTACACATCAAATGTGTGATTTGGAACAGGATTTTTCCATGGTACTATGTACAGAAACATGGTTTTACTATGGTACTTGTTCTAAAACGCCTGGCAATATCATGGAAACATGTCCAAAAACTACAGTATCACCACTGTGCCATGTCAAAAATGTTACAATGGTTGCATGTTCTCATACATGTAGCAAGATAATGCCTTGGTTTTTGAAGTAAACATTAAACAATCATGGCACATTGGCACCATTTACAAAAAACATGGAATTACCATAGTAACATACAAAAATAACCTATCACCTTATTCAATAGCATGTTCTTTTACATGTAGCATGGTAATGCTATTGTTTTTGAAGTAAACATAATAAAAACATGGTTTTACTTTTGAACCATGTGCTAAAAACATGGTATTACCTTGGTGCCTTCTTTAAAAACCATGGTACTTTATGGAAATGTTAGTGTTTGTTAGTATTGTGGCTTTATGTAGTTTAAAGAAATGTGAAATTAATGAAAAGAGAGGAAGGGAGTGTTTGAAAAGGCATATTTGGACCACTTAGCATTGAGAGTAGTAAAGAGGAGATGCTCTTTGACACTCATTTGTGCTCGTTGTACCTCTTAATGATCTTGTACTTGTTGTACTTCATTGTTTTAACACTCCAGTTCATCGTATATGCTTGTTTGTGTGTGTGCTTGATTTTGAGAAGACCCCTCTCGCGCACAGGACACTTGCCGAGCTCTTATTACGTACACAAACACTAACACTCGGACACATGCGGAAGTGTGTGGGTCTGGGGTATGTTCGGAATGCACCGTTCAGACGCTGCTGGTATTCTAGTGGAAGTCTGAAGCAGAGCTTTGATTTAGACCTGTTTTTGAATCAGCCTTTCTGATTGGTCAGTTGCTAAGGTAACTCGTGTTAGGGAGATAGCCTAGTTAATATTAGCTAGTTAGCTTAAAGGGTTAGTTCACCCAAAAATGAAAATTCTGTCATTAATTACTCACCCTCCTGTTGTCCCAAACCCTTAAGACCTTCGTTCATCTTCGGACCACAAATTATGATATTTTTGAGGAAATCCGAGGGTTTCTAAAGCACACAAGCCGTGTTTCCACTGTAGGAACTTACCCCAGGAACTAGGAACTTTGGGGTGGTACTCGGTGTGTTTCAACCGCAGGAACCGGGGTCANAAAAAAAAAAAAAAAAAATCCCCTCAGAAAGTACCTGCTCGCTAGGTAGTTCTTTTTTAAAGTTCCGGAACTTTCGGGGGTGGGACTTGTGGCGCTGAACATGCTGATTGGTTGAGTTCATGCAGCATTTTGATTGGTTGACTCCATGCAGCATTTTATTTCAACCATCGTTTTTAAAAGTGTTGCGGTGTGAGCAGTAAGACTTGTTTGCTATTCGAATCAACAATGGAGTTTAAAAAATACGACAGATGGACTGACGATGAGGTTCAGGCTTTATTAAGCTTAAATGTGGAGGATGAAATCCAGTGGGAACTGGAAAGTCGCGCACAGTCCGACTCCTACATCACCGGACTATCTTCACAGTACTTTAGACCACTATGGAAAAGCAGCTAGCAATAGGTCTAGGGGGAATAAAAGTTCCTGGGACAAATTGTTCTGGTAATTTCAGTGGAAACGTGGCTATAGGCAG
This sequence comes from Anabarilius grahami, assembly GCA_003731715.1. Lineage (NCBI taxonomy): Eukaryota > Metazoa > Chordata > Actinopteri > Cypriniformes > Xenocyprididae > Anabarilius > Anabarilius grahami. Next base: position 2,182,254 of record RJVU01042534.1, read on the forward strand.
CAACGTCATTGCACCTTTTGAGGTCCAGAAAGGTATTAAAGACATTTGTTAAAATAATCCATGTGACTACAGTGGTTCAACCTTAATGTTATGAAGCGACGAGAATACTTTTTGTGTACAAAACAAAACAAAAATAATGACTAACAATTTGAACTGATGCAGTTGACGTAGTGAGCGCAGTTCAGTGCTTCCGTGTTTACGTCCAAACGCCGGCTCAGTAAAAAATCGCTTTGAAGTGATTCTGATTATATTGTTTCTGTGCCATTATCGGTGTGGACTTTCCTATTCTCATAGAATGATTATTGAAACTTTATATTTATAGGTGTCATCATAGTTGATGTCCTTTGTATGAACGAGACTTAAGTCAATATATGAAAAAGTGTTTCTGTTATACAGTGAGCTAGCTTAGCTAAATGTCCTTAGTCTACAAATTTTTGATACGTTTGTCTGATGGTCATCTCGCTGCCTTCTCTTTGCTTTACTAGCCTGGATCAATACGGAATGTCACGTTTCATCAATGATAACAGTTTGACCTGATGTGAGAGAAGCACTTTGGTGGCCCACTTTGCACTAGCATTACATTCTAGCATGATTTGCTAACCTTTTAAATGCACCAGTTGTTCGAAGAAATCACTTTAAGGCCTTAAAAGCTTGGTTTTTATGGGTCTTAATTAGGGGTCGACCGATTATCGGCGCCGATATTAAGTACTTTTATTGTTATCGGCATCGGCCATTTTCAAAACCGATTTGCCGATAAAACCATTTTATTTTGAAATGCGCGATCTGGCACTGATCCAGCCACCTCAGTCAAANACATATCGGTTCAAAATATCGGTTATCGGTCTCCTTGATCTGTAATAATCGGTATCGGCATCGGCCCTGAAAAATGCATATCGGTCGATCCCTAGTCTTAATTGCACAGAGTGCTTCTCAACTGACAGGTCGTGACCCAAAAATGTGTCTCAGGGCTGTTTTGATAAGGTTGCAGATGGCAGAGGACAAACAATGCTAAATGCTAATTATAAAATGCAGCACTGTGGTTTTTCTTCAGGACCTCAAGTGGTGACCCTAAGTTAAGAATCACTAGGTAAAGCATTCCAGCCATCAAGTTAGAGAAAATACACATGCCAAGTATTGAACCTGTCTTGCTTGCTTCATTTAACAGGCATGTAGCGTCACGTGCGGCCGTTATTACAGAGTTATTCCACAAACCACCTGCTGTTCCTCCCACAGAACAGAATACATGGTGATGAGCTGTTTTCTGAGGAAGTGGAATATTTGGTTTTGGAAATGTCAGTGTTGAGGTGTCACTGTCACAATGAATGAATGAATGTGAGTGTGAGAGGTTTGATCAAGTCAGGGAACACTGGGAAATTTGACCAAAGGGCTGACCACTTGGGTATTTACTCATTTAACCAAATACCGCCATCTTGTGGCAATTTATTGCTAGTTGCACGGTACATACAGTATAGTGCATCATTTTCATCATTAATGCTAAAACTGTTCACATTAGACAATTAAATCTTTTGATTACAGTCCCAGATCTTTAGCCACTATGCCACAGCATCTCAAGATGCAAACATATTTGAGTAAACAATCCATACTCAAAAGAAAATAACTAAAAGCACAAGGGAAAACTAGCAACTAAAGTTTTTGATATCTTTTTTTGCTGAGGCCATTTCTGAAATTCTGGGACACCACTGAACCATAATGCATATAGAGAACAAGTGGACATGGTAGTGAATGTTCTGTGGCTGATCTGTCAAAGTGTGTCCAAAGGCTCAGCCTAAAATCATTCAGGAAGCCACAGTGGATCTTAAAAAACTCTTCCAAAGTAATGTGGGCTGGGAGAGGAGCAATGTGGAAGCCACTGCTAACCAAGAACATAAACTCTCATCTCTCATCTGCCAAAGAGCACCTGGCTGATCCCCAAGACATTTGGAAGAATGTTTTGTGAGTCAAAAATGGAACATTTTGGATGACATGTGTCCCATTATGCCTGGCGTGAAGTGAAAACAGCATTCCAGAATCGAAGAGCATTTTACCAACAGTCAAACATGGTGCTGCTAGTGTGAGAATGCCTTGCTGCTTCAGAACTCGCCATGATTGAATTGATAGTTAAATGAAAACTCTAATTATGTGGTGATGCAGTGGTTCAGTGTAACAACTTTATCAGCAATTTATTTTATAATTTATCTGGGGCCATATGCATAAAGCCGCTTGGAGTAAAATTTTAGTCTTAAGTGTGTCAAAATTCTAAGAATGATGTAATTTACCCCTTTAATTCCTAAAATAAGAATAAGTGTGATTGATAAAGGTTCCTAAGTGTCAAGACTAGGTCTCAGCTCCTAAATTATTTATTTTGGGTTGACATTATTGTAGTCCTTAATTTGCAAAACTTAAGTGCCACCTCAGTCAGCACTGCTGCCTGTAACTTTTTTTGATTTAAAAATGATCCAAAATCAATTTTTGAGCAAGTACGTAACCAGCCAGTGTTCAAAACTATCTCCTTACCTTTGCCCAATTCACAACAGTACACTTATAATAATGTTTTATAATAAAATCGGTACTGGTGGGTTTCCATCTTTGCGTCATTACGTCAAGTTTGTTTACATAAAGAAGAAGTCCCAGCTAGTAGGCTATATGTGAAGATGCTACTAGTAGAGGATAATTTTATAGCGTTTTCTCACAGAGGCTGGAATAATTAAACTTATCATGTTGATGGCGGATTGTAATCCAGAAATGACAATCATCAGTGACAACTGGAGATTCACCCATAGTCAAAAGCAAAAGACTTCAGACTGCGGAGTGGCTACAGAAATTGCGATCAACAGATAATGCTAATACACATTAAATATACAAGATGTTGTTAACAATAACAATTTGAGAACAAATTATAACGATAATAATAATTTGCACGGTTTGACGCGATCCGAGCTAAGCAATCGTTCAAGGAACACTCCACTTTTTTTGAAAATAGGCTCATTTTCCAACTCCCCTAGAGTTAAACAGTTGAGTTTTACCATTTTCGAATCCATTCAGCCGATCTCCGGGTCTGGCGGTACCACTTTTAGCATAGCTTAGCATAGTTCATTGAATCGGATTAGACCGTTAGCATCTCGCTTAAAAATGACCAAAGAGTTTCAATATTTTTCCTATTTAAAACTTGACTCTTCTGTAGTTAAATCGTGTACTAAGACCGACGGAAAATGAAAAGTTGCGATTTTCTAGGCTGATATGGCTAAGAACTATACTCTCATTCAGGCGTAATAATCAAGGAACTTTGCTGCCGTACCATGGGTGCAGAAGGTGCAATGATATTACGCAAGTTTTATACGAGTCAAGTTTTAAATAGGAAAAATATTGAAACTCTTTGGTCATTTTTAAGCGAGATGCTAACGGTCTAATCAGATTCAATGAACTATGCTAAGCTATGCTAAAAGTGGTACCGCCAGACCCGGAGATCGGCTGAATGGATTCAAAAACGGTAAAACTCAACTGTTTAACTCTAGGGGAGTTGGAAAATGAGCCTATTTTCAAAAAAACTGGAGTGTTCCTTTAAATTTAATCACCATTGGCAGTGATATTTATGCTGTTTTTCTCAGTTGGTCAGAACAAAAGTGGCATACAAAAATAAATTTGATTAATCCGTGCTGAGGAGCCATGCCGATCCACAACCCACATAAAAATGATAATTCCGCAAATAACTGCAATTGCAGGTTTCAAACAGAGATGGCGACAAAGAGGCAACTTACAGACTGCAGTTTTAAGAATCAGTCTTAGACTAAAAGTTGCTTTTAGCTTCTTTATAAAACTACTTTTAAAGTCCTACTGTTTACTAAGAATTTTTTGACACTTAAATCAAAGCTTAGGACTATTCTTAAGTTTTATACTTACAGGCCCAGATTAAAAATAAATACTTTTATTACATTTTTATTAATTCACACAAATAAATAAATAAATACATTTTAAATAAATAAACATACACACACACTCTACAATTCAGAAGTTTGTGGTTGGTAAGGTTTTTTTTTTNATAGTTAAATGAAAACTCTAATTATGTGGTGATGCAGTGGTTCAGTGTAACAACTTTATCAGCAATTTATTTTATAATTTATCTGGGGCCATATGCATAAAGCCGCTTGGAGTAAAATTTTAGATAATATCATTGCACCTTCTGCACCCATGGAACGGCAGCAAAGTTCCTTGATTATTACGCCTGAATGAGAGTATAGTTCTTAGCCATATCAGCCTAGAAAATCGCAACTTTTCATTTTCCGTCGGTCTTAGTACACGATTTAACTACAGAAGAGTCAAATTTTAAATAGGAAAAATATTGAAACTCTTTGGTCATTTTTAAGCGAGATGCTAACGGTCTAATCAGATTCAATGAACTATGCTAAGCTATGCTAAAAGTGGTACCGCCAGACCCGGAGATCGGCTGAATGGATTCAAAAACTGTAAAACTCAACTGTTTAACTCTAGGGGAGTTGGAAAATGAGCCTATTTTCAAAAAAACTGGAGTGTTCCTTTAAATTTAATCACCATTGGCAGTGATATTTATGCTGTTTTTCTCAGTTGGTCAAAACAAAAGTGGCGTACAAAAAAAATGTGATTAATCCGTGCTGAGGAGCCATGCCGATCCACAACCCACATAAAAATGATAATTCTGCAAATAACTGCAATTGCAGGTTTCAAACAGAGATGGCGACAAAGAGGCAAAACTTACGGACTTCAGTTTTAAGAATCAGTCTTAGACTAAAAGTTGCTTTTAGCATCTTTATAAAACTACTTTTAAAGTCCTACTGTTTACTAAGAATTTTTTGACACTTAAATCAAAGCTTAAGACTATTCTTAAGTTTTATACTTACAGGCCCAGATTTTTAAAAAAAACTTTTATTACATTTTTATTAATTCACACAAATAAATAAATAAATACATTTTAAATAAATAAACATACACACACACACTACAATTCAGAAGTTTGTGGTTGGTAAGGTTTTTTTTTTATTATTATTTGGTCCCACTTTATATTTGGTGGCCTTAACTACTATGCGCTTGCATCAACAAATAAGAACAGTGTACTTATTGTGTTCATATTGTATTGCAGAACACTTTTGCTGCTATTGAGGTGGGATACGGGTCAGGTTAGGGACAGGTTTGGTGGTATGGGTAGGTTTAAAGGTGGGTTAAGTTGTAAGGGAAGTATTAACAGTGTAATTATAAATGTAATTACAGATGTAATTGCAGGTATTTTTTTTAAATATTAGTACAATGTAAAAACATGTATGTACAAAATAAGTGCATTGTATCAAATTATTAATTTTAAATGTTAGTACATAGTAGTTAAAGACACCTAACAGAAAGTGGGACCGTTTTTTAATGTTTTTGAAATAAGTCTCTTATGCAAAAATATAGAGAAAAAACCTGAAATATTACTATTTAAAATGACTGTTATTCCCACCATGGCAAAGCTGAATTTCCAGTTTTCAGTGTTATGTGATCCTTCAGATGTCATTCTAATGTGTTTTTTGGAGCTCAAGAAACATTTCTTATTATTTTCAGTGTTAAACACAATTGTGCTGCTGTGATGTATTTTTCTTTGCATAGAAATTCCTAAAAAAAAATGTGTATTTGTTAGGCTGCTCTCAGTATTGTGGCTGCTGCTGATACACCTTTGTGGCTTATGAATGATGCAAGACTCAATCAATCTCTCTCTCTCTCTCTCTCTCTCTCTCTCTCTCTCTCTCTTTCTCTCTTTGTCTCTTTCTCTCTTTCTCTCTCTCTCTCTCTCTCCATGCATGTTTTGTTTTGCAGAGGATGATGTAGATCTGGAGGCCCTGGTGAATGACATGGCCTCTCTTTCATCCTATGAGAGCATCTATGCAACCTGTGGGACCCAGCATTCAGACTCCGCCCCCCTCTTGCACCGCACCGATGGCAGTGGGCTCCATGGCAACAGAGTGGCCCCGCAGCTGAGGGCCCCTAGTAATAAAGTCACCGCCCCCCACTCTCCAGCTCAAAAGCTCCGGCGATCTCAGCCAATGCACATACAGGCAGTCAGGTAATGCATATGCACACACAGAAATTATAATAGAGACCTGAGAACAGCGGTGAAGTTATGATTTCCAATCCTGCAAAATCGTGTAAATTTTGAAATTTGAAAGTCATATTTTTTAACACTTGAAAAAAATACAGTATCAAATACAGTAAAAATGGTAATGTTTAATTATTACAAAAACATTATTACACTTTAAATGATCTTTTTGTTTTTAATTTATTTTAACATGTAATTTATTCCTGTGGTTAGAGCTGAATTTTCAGCATCATTACTCCAATGTCACATGATCCTTCAGAAATCATTCTAATTAGCTGATTTGCTGCTCAAGAAACATTTATTATCAGTGTTGAAAGCAATTGTGCTGCTAAAAATTTCAGCATTCTTAGATTTTCTTTAAAAGAACAGCATTTATTTGAAATATATATTTTTTGTATAAATGTAAAAATGCGTGTTTTGAAGCCCAAAAGAAATGCATCCATCCATCATAAATATAATCCATACATCTTCAGGGGGTTAATAAAGGCCTTCTGAAGCAAAGTGATGGGATTTGTAATAAAAATATTTATATTTAAAACTTTTTTTTAAAGTAAAATAACCAGTTTCCACCAGACGACCATACATAAACTGTACAAATCAACTTGCACCAAATGAGTAATCCTCTAACGCGATGTATGACACAGGATGTTGGAGTATCGTAAGCTTAAACGCCTCTCGCAGTTCAAACAAATAGAGCTGGGCAACAAATTCAAGATCCTCTTCTGTTATATCCAAATCCTCTGACATTTCTTCTTAATTTCTCGTTTAGGCTTCTAATTTGTGACTGACTGACTGTGACTGAATTTTGCTCTATCCTCTGCGCTTCTGCATTCATCATTGCTTCATGCATCGGGTCAGGGGTTACTCTTCCGCCGCAAATCGATGCGTACAGTCGTCTGCTGGAAGCTAGTTATTTTACCTTATAAAGTTTAAATATGGATATTTCTTATTAAAAACCCATCACTTTGCTTATTTAAATATATCTCCGATTGTATTTGTCTGAAAGAAGATAGTCATATACACCTATGATGGCTTGAGAGCGAGTAATCATGGGATAATTTTCATTTTTGGGTGAACTATACCTTTAATGTCTCACCCAAAACTGTGCTCAATTATGCTTTAATATTTCATCATTTTAATCTTGATTTTTGTGAGTGCAGTCTTTATAAAATTATTTGTATTGAAATTATTTGGTCAAAAGGTTGGAACCCTACTGGTATCAAATAGAGTAATCATAAAATAATAATTTAAAAATCCCTATCCAGCCATTGATTGATTTTTAACTAGTACAATGAATGTAATTTAGTGCAATTTAATAATTAAAAATAGTTCTAAAATATTACCATAGTTGATGGTTAAATGTGTATTTATTTATATAGCTTTCCTGTAGCTCAGTGGTTAGAGCATGGCACTAGCAATGCCAAGGTCATGGGTTCGATCCCAGGGATTGCACATACTCAGATACAAATGTATAGTATAATGCAATGTAAGTCGCTTTGGATAAAAGCGTCTGCCAAATGCATAAATGTAAATGTTATATAATTTATATAAAATATTTATATAATATATAAAATATTTATTTATTTAACATTGAACTTAATTTGCACTTTGTCATTTTGGATCTAAAAAACTGTATGTGATTTACATTTTATGTATGCGTGTAAGTCATCTTCTCATAGTCATAATCTTTTCTCTTTATGAAATCCTCTTAGAGTGCTTGTTCTAATCAGCTCTTTTACACCTCACCTTTCTGCAGGGCTTCTGTGTCGTTCGCTGTCTTTCATCCGCTCTTCTCTGATCTCCATGACAGCAGGGTGTAGTTTCACACACATACACACATCGAGATGGGTTCACTCAGAGGTTCCCGTCTCTACACACTCACACAGACACACAGTCTTCTTTCGTTCTGACTCGGCCATGAACCCTGAACGGCCCACCCCCTGCTACGGTTCGGATTTTAAAAATTCCCTCAGTTATTCCCCTCAGTTATTATGGTCGCTCCAACTGCGCTGAGGCAGTCATGTATTATTCCCGGTCTTATTGATGTAGATCAAAGACCCGAAGATGAGTTTAGAATCTGCAGTCTATGTGTCTGTCTGCTGAACTCTGCCGCACACTACGAAAGTTCATGAACCGATTCTCAGTTGGCTAAGTGGGTTTCAAATCTCTCGGTTTCATTCATATATTCTGTAGTAGAATCCATAATGCAGCGGTGAGAATTTCATGTGGATTCTTCTGATTTATTTTTTATAAGCCTATCACTTTACAGCATTGAAGTTTTCAGGGAACTTTAGTGCTTTAATTCCCTGCTTGGTTTCATATTGATTAAAATACAGATGATATCGGGAATACTGCATGGTTAATGAAGCAATGAGACCTTAATGAGCAGAGATGAAACTAACGAGGTGGTTCGGTTAGACGTTTTAGTCCTGGGCGTTTTAGCTTCAGGAACAGTATGTATTTTTGAATAAAGGTAAGTTCAGTACAAAAGTACAATTTTTTTCCTTTTCTCTCTGTCACCTCTTGTAGGCGACTTCAAGAAGAAGAGTTGCAAGTTCGTCCGGCGTCTTTGCCAGCTATTCCGAACCCTTTCCCTGAGCTCTGCAGTCCCTCGGGATCTCCTGTGCTGAGTCCTGGATCGCTGCCACAGCCATCGGAGTCACATGTAAGAGTTGAAAACAGACACTGCGGCTCTGAGCCCTGTAGCTATTATCTATCAGATACACATGAGATGATACATGAGTGATTTATTGCAGGTATGTGAGTTGAACCTCACTTCCTTGTTTCACTGCATCTGGCATCCTCTTATGTTTTCACTTATGTTCATACAAAAAACCTAAAGGGGTTCTGGAAGGTTCAGAGAAACTCACATGATTAGAGGTTAATTAGGTCTTGGCAGGTTTTGTTGTATTTCCTGGAAAACTAGTTCTGCCCTACCTTGCGTTATAGAAATGCCACATTGGTTGTTTCAATTTCTGGTGAGTCCATGACCATGCATGCAGTATTTTAGGCACCAGAGGCAACAAGCAAATAAAGACTGTACTTTTATAATTGGGAGCAAAGTTATGGTACCAATATAAGATATATTTTGTTTCCTCAAGCCACGAAGATGAGGGAAAATCAATTTTTTTTTTTTCCTGGTTTGAGAAGCTGTTCTACCTAGATATACACCGCAAAAGGGAAGAAAAGACTATCACAACTTCCATTTCATGTCTCATTATGTCACTCAGTATTTCTGTGTGGTATTTTTTCACTTAGGGGCTGTTTACCCGACAACAACATTTAACGCAAACTTTTAAAAATGGGTTTCGAAGTGCAAGTATTTGAAAACTATATTGTTATTGTCTCTGTGTAAACTACAAAAACATGAATTTGTGAAAACGGTGACGTAATGTGCATGCATATTACGTGTTCAGTCTTTAGGTGCGTAGTGTTTCTTTACAAAGTGACATCGGCAGCTAGTAGCCTGGCAGCATAATACAAAGTTTTAAGTCGTTTTTGCGCATCTATGTGAACGGGGATCGTTTTGACAACGTTGTCTTTTGCGAAAAACGCAAAGGAAAATCTTTTTTGGTTTTTTTGCACATCATTGTCATGTAAATGCCCTTAGAGTAGTCTATCCAGTCATTTAGCTTACTAACACAATAATGTCAGCCTCTGAGAGAGTTACACAAACACTTAGTGTATCTTAAATTATCTGGACCAAGAAATTCATGTTTATTTGTCAGCAAAAGTCTTCCAGATGACACGATTTACTTTACTTTATACTGCTCCATGGCTTTCGTGAAAACTACAGATTATACTTCCGCATTTTTGTATCCCTGCCCATGGACAGTTGAATCGACAGAGGGTGATATTAAAGGGTTAGTTCACCCAAAAATGACATTTCTGTCATTAATTACTCACCCTCATGTCATTCCAAATCCGCAAGACCTTTGTTCATCTTCGGAACACAATTTAAGATATTTTTTATGAAATCCGAGAGCTTTCTGACCTCCCTATAGGTAGCAAAGTCATAACCAATTTCAAGGCCCAGAAAGGTAGTAAAGACATCATTAAAATAGTCCATGTGATTACAGTGGTTCAACCTTAATGTTATGAAGCGATGTGAATACTTTTTGTGCGCAAAACAAACAACTTTATTCAACAATTTCTTCTCTTCCATGTCAGTCTCCTACGCTGTTCATGTTGTAAACACAGTGCAGCACTTCCGGGTTCTACGTCAGAATGCCGGCTCATTATTAGCCAGGTCCTGTTGTTTTTGAAACAGCCTTTTTTCTTTGTTTTCTCTAGTCAGGTAGCACAGATATATTTTTTTCCCCTGCCTTTTTACTGCATAGGCAGTCAAGTTTTATTGAAAGCCCATTTTGCCAGTGGTGAATTACCCCTTTAAGCTCAAAGTATACTTTAGTTTTGACATGAATGCTTAAGCCGATTATATATCTGGCCAAATATCTTTGTGTTTTGAATTGAAAATAGCCTGTAACTTTAACAGACCCATTTTAGGCATATTAGGTATACGATTAAGAACAAATGTACTTATTTTTTTTGCAAATAGTTCAATTGTATTTCTTTATAATAAGCATTTATTTCTTTGATTCCTTTCCATGTGTCAGCATCTCCCCGATCCAAAAAAAAAAAAAAAAAAATCCCTGTATGTTCTGTAATGCAGCCATCTAACATCTTGCATAGCTAGAATTGTTTGTTTTAGGCCATAGTGTGTGCTAATTGAGGAGCACTATTTTTAAATCCGTCACTAATGAGGTTACAATTCAACTTGGATGCTGCCTTAGAATGTAACAGCCAATGTAGACAGTGGGGCAACTTGCTAAGTTTTAGTACAGAACTAATGACTCAAAGCTTATCCGGTTGCAGTTGCACGGAACGTTTCCTCTTTAATCTCCTGTACACTCTTTGGACTTCACCGGGTCAGTCAGAGGGATTGTTCTTAAAGCTTGTACTTTCCAAGTGCGCAGTATTGTTGTGTAACAAGTGCCCTACGAGATAATATGTGCATTTGTCAAGCATTGTTATGAGTGTGAGATCCTGAACGGAAAAGTGTCAGCCTCCTTTTTGGCCTTTAACTCCTATTATATCTTTCCTTAGCATCCTCTGAACGGAGGCTTTTTTCTTGGAGATGAGAGTTGCTTTCCTTTCACACGCCGCTTGCGTTTCCACTTGCGAGTGTGCATGGATGTGTATATTTGTCCAGATCTGTGCCAGCAGTCAAAGCCTTTCCTTCCTCTGTCCTATCCTCTCTGTCCTTTCCCACAATGCCCTGCCTTAAGCTCCCCTTTAAAAGGAAAAGGAAAAAATTTATTTTATTTATATACATTGGCATGCACAAGCACATTAGAGAGATCATGTTTTGTACGTCCTCTCCCTGAAGGCGTTCTTTGAGCTTTGAGAAGTTAAGTGTCATTGTGGGATGGCCCTGTGTTTCCAGTTCTTCACTCGGAGTGACCTCACCTCGGGTGGGGTGACATCTTGTGATGTCCTTTATGTGCTGCCTGACTCTATTTCTGTCTTTTCATGTGAATATGATCATTTTGTTGTTGTCAACACCCTGAGGACAGTCTATCCATCACTCCTTTGTCCAATTTCTCTCTTTATTCTGTCTAAGTCCAATCACCTACGGCCCCATCAGCTGTTGTAGACTACTACATGTCTCTCTTTTGTTCTGTCTTCCTTCTCTTTGTGCTTTCATTCATTTATTTTGTCTTGCGTTCTTTCCTTTTTTTGTTTGTTCTGTCGTTGTTTCTTTTTCGTTCGTTCTTTTTTCTTTCCCTTTGCTATGGCAGATGAAGTTGAATGTTGTCAATTGTGAATGTTTACTTCAGTTTTGATGTGTATTGATAGAAAACAGAGCAAATTAAAAATGCATTTTTTAAATATATTATTACCTAATATTTGTATGTGCTATGTATGTCATTAGCTTAACAACATGCCAACATTGTATTCTATGCATTTGGCAACCACGCATTGCTGTTGAATGTACTTTTATGTGCAGTTTTGCACAATGTTGTCATGCCATAAAGATAATTTATGCTAATATGCACTATAGCACCTCTTGTGGCAGTGCAGAGAATGCACTAGTAAGTACTTTACATTACTTACTGAATTTCTGACATTTTAGAATGTAACTGCACGTACTTGTGTTAGAGTATGTTTCAGGCTGTAGTGTGAGTGGTAAGCGAGTTACACAGTATGCATCTCTTTGATTTGATGGTTTAGTCATTTCAGCCTTTCAGGTATGCCAAATACAGTACAAGACCTTGGCACAAAGGCCTGACAAAGTTTAGCTCTTTTGAACATACAGCTGGAACAGATTCCTCATTTAGACTAGGGGTCAGAAGATTGTTTTAAATGTCTTGGAATTGTTTGCAAACATGGTCTTCCTCTCCTTTTGTGCTTTTGCCCTTGAGTGAATCTAGAACAACTGAAAAAATCTAAAAACAGGACGTGCTGTAGCTTTGAGGTTGAACCAAAGGCAGTCTGCTGAGGAATGAGTTCCGTTGTCAAGACGTATGGGACATCCTGAGCAGTCATGTTGATTTAACTACAAGTTGACAAGTAAATGTACACTTTTGGTCCCACAATTAAGTGATTCTAATAAGTGAACAAGATGCCAGTTGTTGAGTGTTCTTGTTTTTGCCTATGTTGTTTATTAGGGGTCAAGTACAGAAGGTGCGTAGGCACCTATTGTAATCATTGGCCGCCTTCGTCTTCTTTGGCTCTGGAAGTCTATGGCAGCCCATAGAACCACTTGCGGGAAACAGTTGGAGGACAGTCTGAACTGTCACCATAGGAAATTTGGAGTCTCTACCAACTTTGGACTTATATTTATGCTAATAACTTTTTAACAGTAAGGGCTATAAACAAAATTATTTTTTTCCCTGATTCCTGAATTTTCAAAAAAACTCAAAGACAAAACAATACCGTTAAAGGTGCCCTAGATCCCCTTTTCAAAAGATGTAATATAAGTCTAAGGTGTCCCCTGAACGTGTCTGTGAAGTTTCAGCTCAAAATACCCCATAGATTTTTTTTTTATGAATTTTTTTTAACTGCCTATTTTGAGCCATTATTACATATGCACCGATTAAGCGCGCGGCCCCTTTAAATCTCCCGCTCCCCCGCAAGCTCTCGACTGCCTTAAACCGCAAACACAAAGTTCGCACAGCTAATATAACCCTCAAAATGGATCTTTACAAAGTGTTCATCATGCATACATTGATTCCTGTGAGTATAGTATTTATTTAGGATGTTTGCATTTATTTCTGAATGAGTTTGAGGCTATGCTCCGTGGCTAACGGGCTAATGCTACACTGTTGGAGAGATTTATAAAGAATGAAGTTGTATTTATGCATTATACAGACTGCAAGTGTTTAAAAATGAAAATAGCGACGGCTCTTGTCTCCGTGAATACAGTAATAAACGATGGTAACTTTAACCACATTTAACAGTACATTAGCAACATGCTAACGAAACATTTAGAAAGACAATTTACAAATATCACTAAAAATATCATGATATCATGGATCATGTCAGTTATTATTGCTCCATCTGCCATTTTTCGCTGTTGTTATTGCTTGCTTACCTAGTCTGATGATTCAGCTGTGCACATACAGACGTCCTGCCCTTGTCTAATGCCTTTCATAATGTTGGGAACATGGGCTGGCATATGCAAATATTGGGGGCGTACACCCCGACTGTTACGTAACAGAGATTATGTTGAGATTCGCCTGTTCTTTGGAGGTCGTTTAAACAAATGAGATTTATATAAGAAGGAGGAAACGATGGAGTTTGAGACTCACTGTATGTCATTTCCATGTACTGAACACTTGTTATTCAACTATGCTGAGGTAAATTCAATTTTTGAATCTAGGGCACCTTTAAATAATGCAAAGCAGTCATTGCTACTGATATCCCATGATGTATAGCAAAATTTCTTCCTGCTGTCACATAAACATTAACTAAATAATATACAATTTCTAACACAAAACACACTAATGTACATAACAAAAATAAGAAGAAACAAAATTATATACAAAAAATTGTCATATGTGATGTCATGAAGGGACTTCTGGGAATGTCTTTTCACTGTTTAACTGTAAATTATATGGTAATTCATAATTTTTACTTGCAAAAACCATAAATTTGACAGTATTTTACAATACACTGATGTTAAACCATTTACGGTTTTTCACCGTATATGGTAAGGTAACTTAGTTAACCAATTAACATCTTTTTACTGTAGCATTTTTACAGTATTTTTCTGTAAAAATAACAAAATTTTTTCAGTGTACCATCACATGGAGGATTGTCACACTACCAAGGCCTAATGTTTCTGATTGGGCTGTCATGATATCAGATTTTTCACTACACTATTATCATGACCAAAATAATTCACAATAACGATATATCGCGATTATTTATAGAAATCTTGAAAAAATAAAATATAAATAATGCTGTTAAATTCATCTTTACTTGATTTTTTTTATTTATTTTTTTGACTAATAAATCACACCATTGCAAACAAAAGGAACAATTACACTTATTTAATACCTGATACTGATAAAAAACGGATAAAAGGTATTTTAAGTTTCTCGGGGAATGCAAAACGTTTGCGAGAGAATGCAAAAGGATTGACATATAATTTTTCCTCCTGTGTCTTATTTTTTTCCATCACCATGTCCCTTTAGGGCATTGGCCTCAAACTCAGTTCCTAGATGGCCACAGCCCTGCAGAGTTTTGCTCCAGCCAGCTCCAACTCACCTGCTTAGAAGTTTCTAGTAATCCCAAAGACTTGATTAGGTGTTTTTAATGAGGGTTGGAGCTAAACTCTTTAGGGGCTCCTTAGTTTTTAAGAGTGTCTGAAGGTTACACTTCCAGTAAGCATGGCTGCGGATGGTTGGCAATACTCTTTGGGTATTATTTTGGATATGATATTACTACTGAAGAATGCAACAGATGGTTTATGCACACATAAGGTTTCTTAATGATCTCGTGAGGATTGTCTGACCCTTAGTGACCGGCGGGCATCAGACAGAACTGGCCAGGCATGGCGTGGGCACAATATGCATTGCTCAATATATAGTTAGTAGTCTCTTGCTGAGCGTGGGAATGGAATAAATGCTGCTGCTGTGTTTGTGATACTGACAGTGCGTTAGTGTGATTATAATCAGGTGCTTGAGATCTCTGTCAATATGCGTCACAAAGATGGAATCTTTTGTAATTTCTTGTGCATGCTCCACAGAGGTCTTTCTGTATGCGTGTTTATCTGAGCGCCTTTGTATTTATATTGGCACTACCCTCTGACTAGACAAGATTACACTCTGCCTGCATCTGCAACTGAAATCATACACTCCGTCTTGCTCAAATACATGGACAGCAGATTGAATCTTTGAGTTTTTTGACAGGTGAAAACTATGATGTATTGGTTTACATCTCTATGGTGATCTCAAAAAGTACTTGGACACTTAAGACACTCTTGTGTGTGATTTGTGTGCGAACAAAATATCAAACCAATATTTTTAGTAATTTAATGATCAGGACTTCAACTTTTAAAGCAAGAAGTTTAGTAAGAACTTACTAAAAAGTTTTTAAGTTAGAATTCAAATTATAAAAAAGTAGTAGGCTGCGTGAACTTGAGATCAGATCACGTTGAGATTAATTGGTTTAATGCAGTGACCATTTGGCTAAAGTGTCCAAATATTTTTTTAGGGCCAATGTATATCACCAGAGCTGTGAGGAGAAACCTTTTATGCCTTGACATGTTGTCTCTTTCTCAGTCCCATCTTCTGGAGGATTCTAGGATTCCTCTTTTGGACTGATTGTAAGACATTTATGGAACATGAAGTGGCTGGTTTAGATCATTGGATCATAGGTATCCAAGTACATAAGATCTAAATAAAATTGGTGTAAAAGCTGCATTTACTTGCATAATGTGATGTATACAGTCATCGGCCACTCTATTAGGTACACCTGTTCAACTGCTTGTTAACACACATATCTAATCAGCCAATCACATCGCAGCAACTCAATGCATTTAGGAATGTAGACATGGTCAATATGATCTGCTGAAGTATCAAACTGAGCATCAGGATGGGGAAGAAAGGTGATTTAAGTGACTTTGAATGTGGCATGGTTGTTGGTGCCAGATGGGCTGATCTGCTGGGATTTTCACACACAACCATCCCTAGGGATTAGAGAGAATGGTCCAAAAAAGAAAAAACATCCAGTGAGCGGCAGTTCTGTGGGCGAAAATGCCTTGATGTCGTCAGAGGAGAATGGCCAGACTGGTTCGAGCTGATAGAAAGGCAACAGTAACTCAAATAACCATTCGTTACAATTGAGGTCTGCAGAAGAGCATCTCTGAACGCACAACACGTCAAAGCTTGAAGAAGATGGGCTACAGCAGCAGAAGACCATGCCAGGTGCCACTCCTGTCAGATAAGAATAGGAAACTGAGGCTACATTTCGCATGGGCTCTCCAAAATTGGACAATAGAAGATTGGAAAAATGAGGCCTAGTCTAATAAGTCTTGATTTTTGCTGCAGCATTCAGATGGTAGGGTCAGAATTTGGTGTAAACAACATGAAAGCATGGATCCATCCTGCCTTGTATCTGATGGCTACTTCCAGCAGGATAACGCGCCATGTCACAAAACTCAAATCACCTCAAACTGGTTTCATGAACATGACAATGAGTTCACTATACTCAAATGGCCTACACAGTCACCTGATCTCAATCTATTGCATCACCTTTGGGATGTGGTGAAATGGGTGGAACGGGTACACACACACACACACACACACATGTTTGTTTTTGTGAAATGTGGGGACATTCCATAGGTGTAATGGTTTTTATACTGTACACACCGTATTTTCTATCCCCCTACACTACCCCTACCCCTAAACCTAACCATCACAGGAAACTGTGCACACTTTTATTTTCTCACAAAAACTCATTCTGTGTGATTTATAAGCCTTTTGAAAAGTGGGGCCATGGGTAATGTCCTCATAAGTCACCCTCTCCTTGTAATACCTATGTCATACCCATGTCATTATACACATTTGTCCTGATATTTCACAAAAACATGCCCACACACACACATATATATGATTTCTTTCATTTAATTTATTTTAATGTATACTTTATTTTTAAATAAGTGTATGTATATATAATTACATTAAATACATTAATTTAATTTAATTTTTATTTTTTATTTGAAGCTAAATTGGTAGAGCATAGCACTAGCAGTACCAAGGTTGTGGGGTTGAGTCCCATGGATCACATGGACAGATAAATATATATACAAAAAAAGTGTTCTTTGCATTAGAGGTGTCACGTTATGATGAAGATGATGAAGATGATGATGATGATGATACAGGGCGGATCGAATTGCAGCATACATTAATTTGAACAAAAGAAACAAAATACATCATAATGGACAAGATGGACCAGATTTAAAAAGTCCATTGTATGGTCCTCGAGGGAATGATCCCCCTGGGAAAGGAGGATTTTAACTGCTGCTAGATCCATTTTGTGGTCTTGTGTTCTGTCATGTTATGACGATAATGCTGAAGAAGATGATGTGAGAGGCGTAGTGGATCGAACTCCAGCATACATTTATGAAATCAAAAAAAAGAAACAAAATACAAACTAGAAAGAAAACAAAGGTAAACGAAACCATGTGTAAACCACAATCAACACAAGACAATGAACAGAGTAAACTGAAGGCCTTAAATACAAAAGGTAATGAACTCAATACAAAACAGGTGTGCACTAATCAATCAATGAATTACAGTGACAACCAAACAAAACAGGAAGAAAACATAGAACATACTGAAAAGTCCTTGAGAAAGTCCTTGGAAAGTCCTTGAGAATTAAACCAAAACACTAACAGGTCTTTTCGGGCCCTAATGTCTGTACATGACCCAAATCACTTGTTACTCGAATCCAACATGAATAAATTAATTAAAAAAAAAGGAAAAACCTGACTTTTTCAAACAGCGAATATCAGAGATGACAAATAACAAACACCATGGCAGCTGTAGATTCATAAGAATGCCCATCTTCTTACCTTATTTGTAGATTCATTCTTTGATCCTTCTTCCTAACATTTATGTTAGCTACGTTGTTTTAGTTCATTTAAAAATTAAACATCTGTCATCATTTACTCACGCTTATGCTGTTCCAAACTTGTAAAAGACTTTCGTTCATCTTCGGAACACAAAAGAAGATATTTTTACTAAAACCTGAATTACTTATGTCCCTCTATTGACAGCTACGCAACTAACACTTTGATGCTTCAAAATGTTCATAATGAGATCGTAAAACTAATCCATATGAATTGAGTGGTTTAATCCAAACTTTCTGAAGAGACATGATTGCTTTATATGATGAACAGACTTTGAACACCTCAACTTTAAAAGCCCTGTAGGTTATTTTTGATAGAAGCATCTCCCAAATGCATAAATGTAAATGTTTTTCAGAATGACATGCATTGATGAATCGCCCACAGTAAGACCAGAAACATGCATTAAGAAAATAAATGGGGTCAATTCTGATTGCATGTCGACTTTAAGCTTGTGTGTAACTTCTCAGAGTGGCGTGTTTGTGTTTGTTTAAAACTGCAAGAGCGCACAGGTCTGCCGCAGTGGGATTAATTAGGATTCGCTAGATTTTATTTTTCTACTTTTTTTCTTTATTTGTGTGTGTCAGCGTTCCCGTCATGCGCATACAAATACTAATACGGCATTCTGTGCATGAGTGATCCATCTCTGATGTAGTAACTCGAGTTTCAAGCACTGAACCTGCCGTGAACTCAGCTGGATTCTGCGAGTGAGTGATTAATGGCAGTGAGCCAGAGCGTGGAGCCGCGGGGGGTGCGTGTCTGTGAGTTTGTGTACAGTGCGAAACGACACCAGGCCCTGAAGACTCTCGTAAACGTCAGACCACAAAGTGACAAGTGATTGAGTGCTAGCAACATACACAAAACCAACACAGATGCAGTTAGTGTGTTAGTGTGTGAGCGACAGTGACACCTAACATGATTGTTTAACTCGTCTTTGTTTTCAGTCTGTCTGGACTTTTGGAACATACACATAGCAACAAATCAAAACAATGCAGCTGCACTTCATGCTGTATATCAGGTCTTATATTTACATGTAGGTATACATGCGCATGTTGAGAGAGAACAGAATGTTCAGGCTGTTGGCTTGGGTTCTTATTTGTGAATGATTATATCACATGCCCCTCTCACATCTCTTTTTCCAGTGCCTGTTTATTATCAGAGATGAACAACATCAATATCGACTTAAAACCAGGATGGAGAAATCGGCAGGACATATTTAT
>RJVU01042534.1:2203616-2269866 GCA_003731715.1 Anabarilius grahami
TTTTTTTTTTTTTTTCTTTCTTTTTTTTATTCTCTTTTGGAATAACAGTAGTATACATTATATAGATATTACATTGAGTTTTGTTCTTTGCCTTTTTGCTTCTGAAGAAGGCCTCATCTAAGTTGTAAAAGAAACCTTTGTCTACTTTGTCCTCACTTAGTCTTTAGACTGCAGTTCAGACAAGCTTAGACGTCCTCAAACTAGCTTTGCTTTGATGATAGGCTGACATTTGTTAACTTATAACTGAACTCAACTGCTTCTGGCAGCATGGGACAAAACCTTTTTTAGTCTATCTTGTCCTCGGGATGTTGCAGTCAGCTGATGAGACTTTGCATGCATGCTTTGCCTGATTGGAAAAAATCGAATTTCTCTGTGTCATCTTTCTTTCTCTTCGAATGGCTCTCTCATTGTGTGTAAAGAGAGTACAATACTGTACAATCCATAAGTTATCATTGTTATATTAACTAACATGCACTGTGCATTTACAATTGGATGATTGTTTCAGTTGTATTTTAGGAGTCTGGTTTCCTTGCGTGTTTGCGTAAAACATTTGTCTTGTGTTCGTCTTGTTTGCGCTGTTCCATTTCACATCCATCCAAAACTCACCCAAGATGAGAAGGATTTCTAAGAAGCTTGTTACACAGAATTCATGTGACTTTTCATATGTGAATATATGGGTGTGTGTTATAGTTTCTACATTCTTCTTTACCTGATACACAGTCGTTTTATATTTCAGGCATGGTCAGTCAGGCTTATGTGTTTGAGGTAAGACTGTAAGTGGCAAAGATCACGGAGTTCAATTCACATGTATTTATGTAGCATTTTTAACAATGATGAATGTCGCAAATTAGCTTTTTTGGGTGTGTTGCATAAAATCCCAGTGAGTCAGCACAAAGTAACTGGCTCAGAAACATTTGTGAAATTGACGGTTTATGAACGTGGCATTGTCAGGCCATGAGAACTTACATTTTAATCCACCCTTTTATTTCATTAGGCAGATATTTGTTTATATAGTTGAGTACATGTATTTTGTATATGAATAAGTGTGTTCATGGGCGACATTTGACTCTCGAGGTAGGGGGGGCAAGATTTTTATTTATTTTTTTGCAGGTACAAAACTTTTTTTTTTTTACCTACATCAGCAAATTATTCGCAGAAATTTTAAGCAAAAAAGTTTATGTTTGCTTGTTTATTTAATAATTCACATAATTTTATTATCACGGGAAATGACGTGGACGATATGTGAATCAGTGTCCATTATTTTGCGAGCAACTGGTGATGAAGAAAAATGCCACGTCGCAATATTGAAAATATTTCAAACAATGTGCAAACTTTGTGTGAGAGTTATGCGGGAGAAGAAGTCTCAAACTCCAGTCAATTAGGCCTATTCACTACAGAAACTGAAAGTAAAAACTTACTGAGCTTTTGGCATCCGACGCTGCAATAACGGCGCATGTTCTCTTAGAGACAATGAGAGATGAATCTAATTTATTTTCTTAATATTTCTCTTGTGGCCCATAGTGAGTATTTTTTGTGAATCGAGAAGTATTTTGTGTTAAACAAGTTGTTCTTTAAATGAGGAGTAAGCTATCTAACTAATATTTTATTGTCCTCGCAGTGCGTTGGTTATGCGGTAATGCGCTATGAAATGAATAGCAATATTAATTTCATAATTAAAAATACACTGACTGGCTTCTCTCCTCTCCATGAAACCTGAAACTTCCTGAAACACTAAAGTTTATCCCCTGAGATCTCTAAACAAAGGTGTGTGTGTGTATGTATGTATGTATGAATGAATGTCAGGGCAGGTTATATTTTATGTCTGTGTGTGAATTTTTACAGTATGTTTGTGATGTCATTGAAAGGCAGGGTCACATAGAGTTCAACTGCGGGTGGTAATAATGTGTGTGCATGTGCGTCAGGCCTGCGTGGGGTTAAAATTAAATTTGCTGTCTAGTTAGGTAATAAGAGTGAGGTGAATGATCGCAGCACACAGGTCTGTTCAGAAATAAACACATTTGGGCTGTTTTACTTTTTTTAATTTACTCTAGCTTAGACAGGGTTTTATCATGGTGAATTCTACAATACTTATAACAATATTTCCTTTGGGAAAGATTTCAGTTGGTTGTAAAAAGTACAATTTTCAAATGCCTTCTTGCCTAAGCTAAGTACATATGTCATAATGCAGTGGTTCCCAAACTTTTTTTGTCATACCCCCTGGTGCATTTAACATCCTTCTGCGTACCCCCTCTCTTTCACTTAGACTGCAGTCACACCTTTTCCATTGCCCCCTTAAATTGGTTTTACCTTTATAAAGTTTTTCTAACCCTATTAAATGTTTGTCATGTTTTGTCAAATTCTTAAAATTCCATTAATATAATAATTAATATAATAAATTAAAACTAAATCAATAATTTAAATCAAATGAAATGATCAACAAAAGCCATCTTTGTACTACAGTGGTAAGCTGCATCTAGATGTATTTACATACTGTTTAATCCAGCTCAGAGGTGGCATGAATGCAATTACAATGGAACAAATAATGTTTTAAATAAATGGTCAATAGAGAAATATGAAAAGATGGTAAAAACAAAGTGATACATTTAAATATTAAACTGAAATCATCAGTAGGTGGTGGCAAGTCACTACTCTTAAGTCGGTCATCGAGTCATTCATTCATTGTAACGAAGTAGTGGTCTGCGCAGGATAGATATTTCAATTCCGCTCCCGCCTGCAAGATTATGTACCGCTCCCGCCCACTTCTGCCAAAAATGTAGGGATGCACAATACATCGGCCACCATATCAGTATCGGCCGATATATGTTAATTATTAATGTTATCGTTATCTGCCCAATAAGAAAATTTAGCTGATATATTAAAGCTGCTAAATAACGTTTACTTCCTTCCTTCAGATGCACACTGTTCACCATAATGGTTTTGAATTGCTTGAAATATGATCGCCACTTCAAAAAGTGCAACGTGCAGCGCAAGTCTGTCATATAGGCTACATAAAATTATAATGAGAACATTATAATTGTGTGCTTAGGACATGGCTTTTAATGGTGAAACTTTAGTCTTTGTAATCAGGCTTTCAAAAATAATATAAAAATTTGGATTTAGATTTATCGGCCAATATAACTGTTATCGGCTTTCAAATATAAAGAATTATTATCGGTATCTGCCAATTTTCATATCGGTGTATCCGAAACGTTCTTATTTTGTCCTGTTCCTGCCTGCAGAAGCCTGAAAGAAGAGGTCTATGCTGATTTTTCAGACCCGGTCCGGTTACATACACGCACACAATGCTTCAGATTGCCAGTTTCAGACTTCTGCATGCTATTATGATTAGATAATTATATTTTGCGGGAGCCCATGAGTTTCCCATGTCCTGCGCGCATATCAGTATCTTCCCTCCTGCATCCGCACTCAGCAATTCAAGACTTGTCCCCCAGACCTCTTTAACAAAGCAAGTGGTTGTTCTTATGAATGGGTCATTGAATCATTGACTCTCCTGATTCATTCACTAATGTAGAGCCTTTTTGCTATTGCAGCATAATCTAAATGCAAATTATCATAATATGCACGCTGCTTGTGTGAATGCAGTCAGTTTACACTACAAAAGATAAGGTAATTTGATTGGATGTCATGTATTTGACCTTTTACGGCACTACCGTCATACATGCTCAGTTTTAATGTTATTTTAAAGGTAGAGTGCTCTACAAAGCCACGCCTCCTCCGAAACACATGAATGCGTACAGCAGGGAGCAAACAAAAGCTTCACGAGAGACGGCATTAAACTACCTCATGCCTCAGCAAATAACGTTGCAATAATAATGAACATAAACAACTTAAAGAGAACTGACCTGTACCACCTGACTGCTGCAGATTCGTTTCGGCATTGATAGTGTTGTCATTGAAACGCATAAATTCGAGTCACAAACCGCTCCGAGTATGTCACGGCCCGGTTTTCCATCTCTTCCAAATTCCGGTAGTTATGGCGTGAACGCAGCATAAACTCTTTGTTTTGGTTCAGGAGGAACTGTAAAACGTGGCTGCCGTTTCGTTTGCGGTGTTCGGTGACTGATATCTGTCTAAAGTCACGTGTCATATATATATATATATATATATATACACATTAATTTAGCCAACTTAACATAGTGGTTGAATGTGAAGACAACCAGCATAACAAAAAATGTTTCCAGAACAAACTGCCTACCCTGCCTTTAAGGTGGGGTAGAATTAAATGAACGACAAAACTCAGCATTTTGTTCGCATACCCCCTCTGTCACCTCACGTACCCCAGTTTGGGAACCACAGTCAAAATGGAAACGGGTGACTAGTTAAGTTAGGTGGACCATTTCCAGTTAACCAGTCTCTTATTCAGTTCTGATAGCTCACATTTCTTGACACACGCACACGCGCACACACGCTCGCACACACACACACACGGTCAAACACAGGGCAGTTTTTAGATGCACATGAGTTTATGACACTGCGCTGCATTGCACTAACTCACTCACACATGCTCACTCACAGAAATGCTGAGTAAAGACAATCACAACGTTTGAAATGAGTTTATCAACTCAGTCACCCCTGCCTGTCTAACTAAATATCTAACTGTGTACCTGTCTATCTGTTTAACTGTATAACTCTCTCTGTCTGTCTGTCTAAGTGAGAGGGTTTGTGGTTGTTTACTTTTTATATTCTTTGTCTGTCTGTCTGTATAACTTTATACCTACCTAAAAACGAACTATATAAACTTGTCTAACTATTTAATCTCATGCCTGCCTAACTATCTAACTCTTTACCTGTCTATCTAACTTCATACCTGTCTATCTGTCTGTCTAATTATATAACAATCTGTATAAATATCTAACTGCATAGCTGTCTAACTATTTCTATATATGTGTATATATAATCACAGAACCTAATGTATCAAAAGTACTGGCCATATACTGTGACCTCCGTTCTATTATTGGATTACCTCTTTCCCTTTATACAAACTGCGAACAATGCTTGAACAACCCTCTATTAACTCCCAACAAACACTTTGTTGCCATGTGACCCTCAGAATGTTTGCAAAAACTTTATTTAACATTTAAAGACCCTCCCATGTGACTGGCAGAGGCGGGACAGAGCAGTGCAGACTGCAGAGTAAACGTTTACTTGTAGCCACATGACTATAAGGATGCGTTTAAACAACATTGGGTAAACGCTCTCAAATCGTAAAGCTTGTAGAAAATAGCATTTGCGGCAGTAGAATGGTACATGTATAACTCAGCTTGAGCAATGAAACAATGCTCTGCAAACAGTTTCCACTGCTATAATGGTCTTGCCAATAGCTCAACCCCCAACATCCTTTTCTTCATGGTGTCGAGTCAGATTACATGATACAGTTGTCTTCCGTCTGAGACGACAGAATGGTGTCTTTTAGGATTTGTTTTTATCCTTTAACACCCTTAAAATGAACATGAACATATTTCGCATTGTGAGAAATTGCAAGGTATTGATTTTGTTCAGTGTGAGAAAGAAGATCACTCATTTTAGTGAAGTGTTGTGGGAGGAGGGATTTTGCTGGGATTTGGCCTCTGTTGTGTGTGTTTAAGAAACACTCTCCAGTTGTGATATGCTGAGTTTTGAGAAAAAGAGAGGGAAAGGTTTTCTTTGGCTGTGGAGTTCAAAGGCAAACTTCAGGGGGGAAATGGGAGTGAAAAAAAGAATGAGAACAAAATCTCACTCTGTGTGTGTGTCGTGAGAGCTGGATGTGGGGCTCTGTCTCAAGGCTTTCTGAGAACCAGAGAGAATTTGAAACTTTGACAGAAGCCAAGGCAAAGTTTGATGAGGGGGAGAAAGAGAGAGTAAGGTTGAGGAAAAGTGAGAGAGAGACAAATGAAGGGATGATGGAAGGTAAAGGAAAAGAGAGAGACAAAAATGGAAGGGGAAAAAGAATTGTTGTTATTAAAGGTTGGCTAATGTGCATTTCCCAAAGCCTGATGCTTGTGTACACAAACTGCCCGGCCAAAAAAAAAAAAAAGTCACTGTTTGGATTTAAAATGCTTAAGAGTCTATGACTGGGTCATTATTGCAGTGATTATTATGGTTTCTAGGATGTTGTATGTTTGTTAATAGTTCTTCTAACCCTACTTGATGGAGTGTGTAGCTTTTCTTTTCTTAAACAACCATGTATGAAGACTTATCATGGCCGTATTCCAGGATGACAAAGCCAAGATTCATCAGGCTAAAATTGTGAAATAATGGTTGGGAGGGAGCATGAAGAATAATTTTCACATATCAATTGGCACCTTTGATACAAGATCTTGACCAAAAAATGATACACCCTTTGATGGAAATAAATGTTGTGATGTTATTTCCATCAAGAGGTGCATTGATTTTTGGTCAAGATCTTGTATTGACAATTGCAAGAGTCAAACACTGTGTAAAGTCTACTACAGCACATCCCAAAGACTTTCAATGAAATTAAGGTGTGGACTCAGAGGTGTGAAGCCAGGTTATCCCATATATACACTACCAGTCAAAAGTTTGGACACGGTAAGATTTTTTAATGTTTTTAAAAGAAGTTTTGTCTGCTCACCAAGGTAGCATTTAATTAATTAAAATTACAGTAAAAACAGTTGTGAAATATTATTACAATTTAAATTAACTGATCAAAGCTGAATTTTCAGCATCATTACTCCAGTCTTCAGTGTCACATGATCCTTCAGAATTCATTGTAATATGCTGATCTGCTGCTCAAAAAACATTTATTGTGCACAATTGTACTAAATATTTGTGTACAATATTTTTTTTTTTCAGGATACTTTGATGAATAGAAAGTTAAAAAGAACAGCATTTATTTGAAATATAATCTTTTGTAACATTATAAATGTCTTTACTGTCACTTTTGATCGATTTAATGCATCCTTGCTGAATAAAAGTATTAATTTCTTTCATATCTTTTCAAAAAATTTAAAATAATTCTTACTGACCCCAAACATTTGAACGGTAGTGTATAATGTTACAAAAGCTTTGTATTTCAGATAAATGCTGTTCTTTTGAACTTTCTATTCATCAAGGAATCATGAAAAAAAAAAGTACACAACTGTTTTCAACATGGATAATAATTATAAATGTTTCTTGAACAGCAAATCAGAATATTATAATTATTTCTGACGGATCATGTGACACTGAAGACTGGAGTAATGATGCTGAAAATTCAGCTTTGCCATCACAGGAATAAATTACTTTATAAAATATATTCAAACAGAAAACAGTTATTTTAAATTGTAATAATATTTCACAATATTACTGTTTTTACTGTATTTTTAATTAAATAAATGCAGCCTTGGTGAGCAGACAAAACTTCTTTTAAAAGCATTAAAAATCTTACTGTGTCCAAACTTTTGACTGGTAGTGTAGTTAATGATTGTTATCCTGCTGCATAGTTAAAGATATGCTAAAGCCCGCCTCGCACGTTGACTGGATTGGTTACGACATATTTGTGATGTAGAGAACAAGAGCAATTTCAAACCCCGTTTTTTAGACTGTCTTTGGTTCACTGAAATTTTAAAGGGTTAGTTCACCCAAAAATTAAAATTCTGTCTTTAATTACTCACCCTCATGTCGTTCCACACCTGTAAGACCTTCGTTCATCTTCGGAACACAAACTAAGATATTTTTGATAAAATCCGATGTCTCGTGAGGCCTGCATTGAGAGCTAGTTAACTTAGACTTTCAAATGCCCAGAAAGGTACTAAAAACATATTTAAAACAGTTCATGTGACTACAATGGTTCAACCTTAATGTTATGAAGCGACGAGAATACTTTTTGTGCGGCAAAAAAACAAAATAACGACTTTATTCAACAATATTCAGCACTCATCACTGAACTAAACACTGCTTCATGAAGCTTCAAAGCTTTTCGAATCTTTTGTTTCGAGTCAGTGATTCGGAGCAATGCCAAAGTCACGTGAACCACTGTAATTTAGCTTAAGTTAAAGTTTTAAAGTTAAAGTAAATTTAAATTTAAGTTAACTTGCTCTCAATGCAGGCCTCACAAGCCATCGGATTTTATCAAAAAAATATTAATTGTGTTCCGAAGATGAATGAAGGTCTTACGGGTGTGGAACGACATGAGGGTGAGTAATAAATGACAGAATTTCCATTTTTGGGTGAACTAACCCTTTAAGGAGAAAATACTCAGCAATGGGGTTGATTTATGAATTTGCACATGGTTTGTCTTAAAGCATATTAAAAACACCACATAGACATATAAACAACATTAAAAACGTAATTTGACAGAACGACAGCCTCAGTCCCCCTTCATTTTCCTTGTTGATTTTGCTCTTTCCCCATATAATCTTTTTTTTTTCTCCATGGATGAATAAGTTATACACATTTGGAAAAACAAAATGATGTAAGTGATGATACAATTTTCATTATTGGGTGAATGATCTATTTAATATAGGAAACCCCATTATATGAGTTTTATTAACAAATTGAAGCACTAGTCATCTCTATCCATCTCTCCCTCACCTAGAGTTTCTTTCTCGCAGCTTAATCCACTAGGGAGTTTTGTAAGACACAAGCTGCTTGTCAGCTGAGTCTGTCTCTCGCTTCTTTTCTCTCTCTCTCGCTCTTGTTTCAGCAGCTCTCTTGGTCTCATCTCAACCCTCTGCCCATTCTCAACTCCTCTCATCCTCTCGCTTTCCTTCCCTTCCCTCCTCCCCTCCTCTCCTCTCTTGCCCTCCCTCTTTCTCTTTCTTTTTCTCTCACTCACTCACTCGCCGCGTGAGTGAGCAGAGGTTGTCTCAGAGTGAAAATGCCATCGTGTTCGCCGGACTGTTGCTTGTATCAGGCAGTAGAGGTAAGGTTGACAGTAACTACTTTTTCTGAAGAAAACCGTCCTGTCTACAAAAAATATCAAATTTAGTCATGCAGATCATGTTTGTGCATAAACTGCACACTATTCTGTAGGCTTCTTTCATGCTTTTAGACTGTTAAAAAAGTCTATAATAATTATAATTGCAAATGTTTGCTTTTGTGGATGCATGTGTATGTCTAGTTGCGCATTTACATACATTTAAGTTACTAGTCATTTCTGTGTTGTGTGCATGTTCTCATTGGAAGAATGGAAAGCATTTCTCTCTCTTTTTTTTTTTTTTTTCTCTCTCCTTTATCTGGGCCGTTAGCTTTGGCGTTCATGTGAATTCTGCCTCTTAATGGAGTATATCCTCTTGTGTGTGCGTGTTCAAGTCAGTCACGCTTATGAGCACCGGGCTCAATCTAAACACTAAGAGTCCATGCTGATTGAGCTAAGGGCCACATAAACATTGGGATATCCACGGTTTGCAAGAACAAAAGCATAAACAAGTATAAATAAACTTTTTTTCCTCCATCATTTTTACTCTTAGGTAACTTGAAACGCTTGTATTTGAAGCACATAATTATGCACATAGGTTTATTAAGGCTAAGTTGTCGAAAAACACAAGCTATGTAATTATCCCATCTGGAGCATTGTGCAAAAGTGTGTCTGTAATTGTTCGACAAATTAGACTCAAGAACATCGCCTTGAGGTCATATTTAGCAATGTACGCATCTGCAATTGACATTCTGTATATGTGTTTTAAACAGATCATCAAAGTTTTCAGTGAGGATGGTGTGGGAAAAGTTGTGGAGGTCCCTGCCGACATGACGGCCAGAGATGTGTGTCAGTTCCTGGTCTACAAAAACCACTGCCTGGATGACAACTGCTGGTCGCTAGTGGAGCATCATTCCCTGCTTGGTCTGGGTAAGCCAAGCCATCATATGTGTGAATTCTTTTTCTGCATCTGTATGACTTGTGCGTCCGGCACACACCCAGTCTAGGAGGACACGCTGTTCTGTCCCGGGACACTGGGCTCCCAGTGCGCTGCACTTTGTGTAACAGGAAATCACCTTTCAGCAAGCCCAGACTCTCAGTCTTATATACACACATACTTGTTCTCCGATTAACACTTAAGCTCTCAAATACAACATTATACATCATGCACGGCTGCACATTTTGCATGTGCAACAGCTCATAGAGCGTCTAACTCGAAGGAAAGAAAAAGCGTTCGCAATGCAGATGCGTTTGAGAAAATTAGCGTAGAGATGAGGTTAGGAAGAACTAGTGTTTAATCTCGCCTGCGATCAAAGAGGACACGTGTGGCTGCCTATTTCTCTGGCAGATTACAGATTAACCCTTTCCCAAATCATACTAAACAGATTTAACTCTGCCTGACCTTTAGCGATGCAGTCATTGCTCTTGTAGGGTGTTGAAAATCCCTTTATTGAGCTTCTGAAATGACACAATCAGCTCTTTATTTTAATTCGTCCACATTAAAGCCATCAAGGAAAGTTGTTACTTATGCATAGGCTCTGATTGTGCAGGTCACATGGTATGATGTCAAAATGTGACAGGGTGTGGTCTGTTTTGGTCAGCTGACTTCTCTAAAGAGGCTGAGCATTATGTGGTGTAGTTGGATGTGTTTCCCTCATCACTTCTGGAGACATCAGCGTGCCAACGTTAAGGAAACCTCCTAGAAACGTTGGTCTTACGTAAGCCATTAGCAGAGAGACTCTGCTGACTTTGCTGCCATCAACCCTCAGTGCAATCAAGCTAAATACATGACCTCATCCCTCTGCAATGCCTCTCACTTTCCCTCGCTTTCTCTTTCATACGCAGTCATGCTCTCTCTCCTTCTCTTGTGCTCTTCTCGGAGGAGTGAATTAGCGGATGATGGATCAGATACACAACAGATACATTAGAAGGGATTTGAGCCAGTGCTTTATTGTCTTTGACATATGAGTAATGCTATACTTAAAAAGCATAGACATAATAATATGCAGTTAATTTGGATCATATTCTCATTATATGACATCACATAATGCTGGATTTGAAATATTTGTAAGGTTTTGTTTGTTTGTTTTTGTTGTTTAACTGGTAGAGCATGCCGTTAGCAATGCCAAGGTCATGGGTTTGATTCCCAGGGAACATGTCGCATACTAAAAAAAAAATATAGCGTGAATTCACTATAAGACACTTTAGATAAAAGCTTCTGCCAAATGCATGAATTTAAATGTAACATTTAAATATTTAACAGGAGATTACTGCATATTTCTGAAATATCTGGATTATTAAATACGAGTATTAGAGCATGAATATATAAATCTTATATTAAATTAACTTTAATATTTTTATATGTATTATATATTATGTGAATAATTTATTTTATGTATTTTTAATATTTATATATTACAACATGAATGATTCACACTTTAATATTTATTTATATATATATGTAATGCAAATCATTTATTCTGTCTCTCTATATACAGTATGTGTGTATATATATATATATATGAAATTATATATGTTATACATACATTAAGATATACCTGTATACATATATAATTTCCCCCCCTCTTAGAGCCGTGGCTTAGTGGTTAGCAAAAACTGACAGACAATTAAATATCCCATATGCTCCTATACAAAATGTGATTTTAAAGTGGTCATGTAAAACTCCAATACAGCATTAATGGCCACCATACCAGTAACTAACATTGTTTTGATGTCATCTGTGTTTGTTTGAATACAGAGAGGTGCCTGGAAGATCATGAACTGGTGGTTCCAGTGCAGGCCTGCATGTCTCCAGAGAGCAAGTTTCTATTCAGGAAGAACTATGCCAAGTACGAGTTTTTCAGAAACCCACTGGTGAGTTGTCAGAGAAAACAACCGTTCCCATTCAGCCCACCCATGTGTTTCCTTACCTCTCAAGACCACCACTTCAAACTTAAATCCCTTGAAATTAAAGTCCGATTATCCTCGAAAATCACGCTAAGAACACTTGATACATGACCTGCAAGCTATAAATCCCTTAAATATGTAAATATGTCAAACAAACCAACAAGATCCCACATTCCAGTTTTCCATATGCGAGAAAAACCTCCTTGTTAATCCATTTCCAGCCATTCAAGTACAGCTTGTACATGTTCCACCTCACTAAGCAAGTAACCTGCTTCTTTCATATAAGCCAGCCAGTACTCGACACCTTTTAATGGCCTTTTGACAAGTACATTTGAACATGTCGCGTAAGTGCCTTACGGTGTGAACGCTGTGAACCATTTTATCCTTCTTTATAAGCCATGGACTTTTTGTACACTTGGAAAAATGTTCACGCAAATGCTTAATCTTATTTGAGCCTGTACTTTAGTACGGTATGTACAGTGTGTGTCAGTGCTTGAGGCGTCTCTGGGCCGGTTAGTCCGAGTCTATTTGACAGAGCACTTAACCTGCTCTTGGTAATCCCTGGCTTTGGCAAATGCTTAGTGCAACTCCCCCAAATTAGCTTTAGATGAGTTTCAGCTCATGCGTGTGTGAATTTGTGCATGCTTCTTACCATGTTCCTGTAGCTCAACTGGTAAACTTTTTTTTTTAAAAATACCTTTTACTCATCCTTTTTTCATTTAGACAATAATAGAATGAGTTGTTCCATTATGTTTCTTCTGAGCTGCTGGCATATGTTCAGTGCAGACGGTCTTTTCTTACCTCTCTTCCTTTATCTTCCTCTCATAGAACTTCTTTCCGGAGCAGATGGTCGCGTGGTGTCAGGAATCCAATGGCTCTATCCCACAGTCCCAGCTCTTACAGGTGAGGAAGATGCACAAATGGATCTGTGACACAGCAAAATCTGGATTAGCCTACATTATGAACCCGTGCGTCACACTTACATGACTGTGTGATTGCCAGTGCAGCCGAATGAGCATTTTAGTGCATTCAAACGGCTTTTGAACTGCATACTCATGTCTTGTGATAGCAGAGAGGCCGCGTTATTGAAGCATGGAAGGCATCCAGGTTTGAAGAACTCATTTTCCAGATGGTCCTCTGATTTTTTTTTTTTTTTTTTTTTGTCCTCCCTCCTGCACAGAATTTCTTGAATTCCAGCAGCTGTCCAGAGATCCAGGGCTTCCTTTATTTGAAAGAGACAGGCCGAAAGTCCTGGAAAAAGCTCTACATGTTCTTGCGCCGTTCTGGGCTGTACTGCTCTACTAAAGGAATGTCTAAGGCAAGTTTCTCTTTAAACCTTTTTTAATATTATATTATGAATTCAAGTCTCTAAATTTCACGTTTATGAGCATATCAATGTTTTTACAACTTTTGACAGCTGTTATACATCTATTATTTGTAGATTTTCCTGCAAATAAATACAGTGAGCTACAAAAGTCCACATTGAAAGTCTGGGATTCATAAACTAACTAACACCTGGAAATAAAATGTTATGATTTTGGAAAAATAAAGAAAGTTTTGACTTTAAAATGAATTGGAAATATAAAATGAACATTATATTAATATCAGCTGTTTTATTCAGAGATGATTAAAAAGGTTTTTAAAAAGGTTTTCCCCCAAAATAGAATTTCTAATGAATATTTAATATAGTTATTGTAATGTAAGTTGCAAGGAGCTTAATTGTAAATTATTATTATTATTATTACTAGTATCATCATGAAAAAATAAAGATATACCATAAAAATAAATCAATAAAAACATTTGTTAATCTGTAAATAAATATTTTTATGCTTATAATATAAATAATATAAATTATAATAAAAATTGGTAGCAAAATGCATCAAAGTACTTTAGAATTATCCTAATAGAATAGTTTTTTTTTTTTTACTAGAAGTGAAATGCTAAATACAAGGAAGCCCGTTTCCGCCACAGTTGATTAAAAAAATATAATTTTGTAATTCATAATAATGAGAAGCTCTCTCGTAATTATGACATAGTATCTCATAATAATGAGATATGTTCTCATAATAATGACTTAAAATATAATGGCGAGAAACTTTCTTGTAATAATGACTTCGTTTCTTATAATAATTAGAAACTTTCTCGTAATAATAAGAAACTTCTACGCATGCATAAAGCAGCGGAGCAGAAGGGCGTGGCACAATAGCGACATCCGCTGGTCAAAGCCTAAATGCGAGAACACTGTAAACGTGGCACGTTCTGCAAAAGTGTAGTAATAATATCATTAAATAATAATAAAATCATTAAATAACATTAAAGGGGTCATGAACTGCATTGTTTTATTGTTTTATAATATTTCCTGGGGTGCACTTATGTCGTCACTACGCTTTTTTACATCAAAAATGTTCATAATTTAGAAATAAAAGGCAGTTTTGCTACCCTGATTTTAGCCCTTATTTGAATGCTCTGTTTTAAGGGGCATGTCTGGTGAGAGACTTCAGTGTAAACGCCCACTGCTGTGATTGGCTAACATCTTTGCATTTGAAATAGCCAAGTATTACTCTCTCTTTTTAGCATGTTTTTACTCTCAAGGTTAACTAATCGTGAAAAGTGCTGCATTACATTTAGATCTATGGCATTATATTTAGATCGTGGTATGAGAGGTTGCAGTGATGAACAGCAGATCACAGACATGTTGTTGAGCGCATGAAAGCAGTGATCTCGTCATTGCAACTCAATTTCTGTACACTAACAAATGCTTTCATTGTAACTAACAGTGCTAATGCGATATAACTAAGAGATTCCTTTATTAAAACAGGAGTTTTGGCACGTGTCCAGAACTCAGTCAATGATAAACTTAAGCTGTCTGATTGACAGCTCCAGCAATTGCAAAGGGAGAGTTCTTTGATCGCTTTCTTTATATAATTTAATCATCGTTTAAATAACAGATTATTTTTTTATCCTACTAAGAGAAACAACGTGATGTTGACCATTTAATCACTGGTTTCATTTACTGACACAGACAAACAACATCTGACTGTTGGCTACATGAATCACTACTCAGTTACTTACATGTTGTTGCATTACTTTCGAGTCCATATCGTAAAAGTCTGTTTGCAAAGCCTGCGCCGAAATGCGATTTGATTTACCAAAAAATCCACAGTGAAATACCGAATATTAATAAAGCTCAACTGAGCCATTCACATTGTTGAGAATAAACCATATTCCTTACAAAAGGATCCTTTGAAAGGCAATGTTATTTTTTTCTGACACCTTTTGTCTGAAACTTAAAGGATATTCTTATAGTATGATGACCTCTTATATATCAAAAGCTCAAGGAAAAGTTGATTTCTCAATTCATGACCCCTTTAATGATAAATGATCAGTATATGAGATGGGATATAGTCTTTTATACATTTGTAACATTCATTTGTATTTTTTGAACAAGCAGAAACAGAATGGTGATCCATGGATTTCAAACAGATATGATAAGAATGATAAGACAGCACACCTACATATCCAAGTCTGTTATAGAACGCTTCATCTGGAAAGCAGTCTTCAAACATCTGCTAAACATATTTTCAAGCAGTTTTGCATACATTCTAATAAGTCATAAACATCTTAAAATGTGTTTTCTGTTTGTCCAGGCTAACCTGCGCATGAAATAGCCTAGACGCATCTGTGAAATAAGTGTTAATATTAAAGGGGTCCTTGATTATGATTTACATAATGACTTTTTT
Organism: Anabarilius grahami; assembly: GCA_003731715.1. Classification (NCBI taxonomy): domain Eukaryota; kingdom Metazoa; phylum Chordata; class Actinopteri; order Cypriniformes; family Xenocyprididae; genus Anabarilius; species Anabarilius grahami. The sequence goes on from RJVU01042534.1 coordinate 2,219,121, forward strand.
AACATTTAGTTAGTTTGTAATGTTGCTGTTTGAGTATAAACAACATCTGCAAAGTTATGACGCTCAAAGAGCAATGCAAAGGGAGATATTTTCTTTTAAAGAAATAGCTTTTTAAGGACTACAACAAGCTTCTTCCCGGGTTGGTGACATCACAAAGCCCAAAATTTACATAAACCCTGCCCCCAAGAACACAGAACAAATGGGGTGAGGCCATGTTGGGCTTCTTTAGAGAAGAGGAAGAGTTGTTGTTGTGTTCATATTATGGGCTCATCTGCTTGTCTGTACATTGTATGAGTTATTAATAATGTGTGTACTGAGTCTGGCCTCTTAAAAACACTGTCTTAACGCATTGACACATTAAGAGTTTTAGAATCTTTAAGTCATTATTACAAGAATGTTTCTCATTATTATGACTTAAAGAATCTTTTTTTTTTTTTTTTTACTCAACTGTAAAACAACGGGCTTCCATACATCTCAGATTTTTGGACCATATTGTATTTTATTTTAATAAAGGATTTCAGGATAACTGTTTCACTGTTCATAGCAGTTATTATGTAGGACTGTCTTTGGGAGTTGTAATATGATGAAGTTTTAACTGGGTTGTTTAGGAGCCAAGGCACCTGCAGTTACTGTCGGACTTGGAGGAGAGCAATATTTTCACTGTGACAACGGGCAGAAAGTTGCACAATGCGCCCACAGACTACCAATTCTGCATTAAGGTAAGTAGGACGATGGTCAGTGTTGTCATGCCAAAAATGAACGAAATCAGTGACTTTGAGAATAGAGAAGGGATGGCTGGCACAATTTCAAAATCAATGATTTTCCCCTTTAAATAACTACCCATGCCTCACCTGGTACAGTGCATGCTAGTCCTTATTAACTTGAGTGCCTTGATTTGACAGTAGATATCTTGCTTGATTGACAGCCCAGTAAGGGCAGGACAGAACAGAAGGAGTTGAAGATGCTGTGTGCCGAGGACGAGCAGAGCCGAACATGCTGGATGACTGCGTTCAGACTGCTCAAGGTATAAACGCATATCACTGCTCATATACACACTCTTAAAACTGCGTACATTCAAAAGTGTGTAATGTTTTTCTATATTAAAATACACTGCTGTTTAAAAGTTTGGGATGTGTCATTACATCACGTCTGTTTACATAAAGGAGTTCCAGCTAGTAGGCTATATGGCATGTGAGGATGCTGCAGGTGGTAGATCATTTATAGCCTTTTCTTACAGCAGCTGCAATAATTAAACATCATTTTGATGGCGGATTGTAATCTAGAAAGGTATAAATGACAATCATCAGTGACAACTGGAGTCAAAATCATAAGACTTCATACTGCAGAGTGGCTACAGAAATTGAAATCTACTGGTAACGCTAATACACACTAAATACACACAGTCACACAATGCTGTTGTTAACATTAACAATTTGAGAACTTAATAATATAATAATAATAAGTTAATTAATAATTAACTTATTAATTTACACAGTTTGACGTGATATGAGCTAAGCGATCGTTAGATTTAATCACCATTGGCAGCGAGATTTATTTGTAATGCTTTTTTTCCTCAGTCGGTCAGAACAAATGTGTCAGACGTTACTTGTTCAGATGACATTTTCCGGTGAAAATTCTTCTTTTTTTTGGGTCATACTTCAAGACGTACAATCTGTGATTCTGAAGTTCAGTATCCACACCGACTGACAGCAAACATTAGATTGATCTGCGCTGAGGAGCCATGCCGATGCACAACCCACGTAAAGATGATAATTCCACAAATAACTGCAATTGCAGGTTTCAAACAGAGATGGCGACAAAGAGGCAAAACTTATGGACTGCAGCTTTAACATTCAAAAGATTTCATTTATTTTACTTTTTTGTTTATAGAGGCTAGGAAAATCTTATAAAAATTCATACAATTTATAATAATCATAAAAATAACAACAGTAATGATAAATAATTTGGGAACATTTTACATTTTTACAACAGACTTGGTGTGAACAAGTCAGCTTTCCTGTAGCTCAGTGGTTAGAGCATGGCACTAGCAATGCCAAGGTCATGGGTTCGATCCCAGGGATTGCACATACTCCGATACAAATGTATAGTATAATGCAATGTAAGTCGCTTTGGATAAAAGCGTCTGCCAAATGCATAAATGTAAATGTAATGAACAAGCTTTTTACTCCCGCACACACTCTTGTCCATTCTTGTTAACTCATTCAAACGCAATCTTTTCTTTCCAGTTTGGAATTCTGCTATATCAGAACTACAAGACCCCACACCAGAGAAAGACTGCCATATCAAACTTCACCACACCTGTGGTAAGAAACATGTTAATATGTTACTTAGTGCTGACTCTCTAGTGCAGTTGATGGGTTAAATGTGCTGCTTTCACGCTTCTGTGAGTTCACCTGGTATTATATGCACCCCGTGTACTCATGAGGAACGCTCTTGCTGAGAGTTCACTTAATCTGCTCATAACAGTATGAACAGCGTGCTAATGAAGCGTGCGGCTATAGATTCCTTTACGCCGATTTGCATTGGGAACTTTCATGCAGGGGAAATGTACGAACAGAGTGCTTGCTGTACAGATTCATTTAGAAGGTATTTAATAAGGCTTTAGTGATTTAATCAGAGGGGTATAATGCTGACCATAATAGGTTTATTTTTGAGAACAACCTGTAGGTTTTGGTCGTACACTTTGACTATTATGCCTTTAGTTATTTCCACTTGTAAATGAAAGCTTGTTATGTGATATCAAGTGTAATATTGTTTTTACTATAGCGGAGTGTGTCCGAGAATTCACTGGTCGCCATGGATTTCTCAGGAAGGACGGGTCGTGTGATCGACAACCCTGTGGAGGCTCAAAGTGCTGCCATGGAAGAGGGACACACTTGGAGAGTGAGTAGTTAGATACAAGTATACTCAAGTTAAATCTGTCAGTTGTCAGTAATGAATTAGGGCAGGGGTGTCCAATCCTGTTCCTGGAGGGCCACTGTCATACCGAGTTTAGCTCCAACCACAGTTAAACACACCTGTACCAGCTAATCAAGGTCTTACTAGGCAAACTAGAAACTTCCAGACAGGTGTGTTGAGGCAAGTTGGAGCTAAACACACTGCAGGACAGAGGCCCTACAGGGCCGAGGTCATTTATAATAATTTTTAAAATCTCTGTACAGAAGCGAAGTCAGAGAATGAATGTTTTGGGAAGCCCCAGTCCTCTACATCCCTCACCGTTAAGTTCGGGTGAGTACTGCAGTATTTACTCCAATGTTTAGCGACTACATTATCGGTTCATTTAAAGAGGACATATTATGCCCTTTTACAAAGTCTTGATTTTGTTTTTGAGCTCTACTAGATAAGGTTGTCATGCTTGAATGTAGGGCAGTTCTCGATTAAAGATTTTTCTGGTCGACTCGAACATTTTAAGCGAATGTTTTGTTGTTAATGTGAGTGCATGCAAATAAATGTAGACTCTTTACAGATTCAAAAGATGTATTACTCTTATCTGTATGATCAAAAATTAGTATTTTAAGTGCTAGTGATCGCACCAGTGTTAGCTGTCATGCAGTAAGCACACTACTATTCAGCTTTCACATTCCGCACAAACACTTGAATAGCCCACATTTTTCTGGGTTAACAAAGCGAGCGGCCATGTAAAATTGTACATGTTGTACACTGACTTCACCACTTCCTGTGGATTTTCCCCCTTGCGAATAATAAAATTTTGGTCCACTAAGCCTCTTCTCATCGACTAACGATTAGTCGACTATTAGGGGCAGCCCTACTTGAATGTTCAAAAAACATAATTTTTCATATATTTTACATTGTTCCAGTGACTCTCTGGGGTGCGTTTCCCAAAAGCATTGTTAGCCAACTATGGTCGCAAGTTCCATTGAACTATTGGTAACAACGGAACTTGCGACAATAGTTGGCTTTGGGAAACGCACCCCTGTTTAGTTCCTGTTTTAATGTGCTCTGATTGGTCAGCTCTACCAGTGTGAAACCACTTTGAGCTTATTTCACAAATGTCTTACCATAATAGCGTGTTTCAACACACTACTATCTCAACCAGGCCTCATCCCTTTTTTTGTGTATGCCTTGGGTAGTAATTATTCAAATGAGGAATATTTTGACGTACGTTCCTGGAAGAAAACTCAAGACTAGGGAGTTCAGAAACAGTGTTTACTGATATAGAGAATAACTCCCTTTGGAGAGGACTTTGTGCTCTGTAACTTTGCAGACCTTTTTCATGCTCAGACAGCAGCCTTACATGCTAAAAGTTGAAAAGGTAGAAAGGCATAATAGCTCTTCTTTACTTGGTGCTTTAATAGAAATAACATTATTTAATTGCGTTCATGTCCCCAGTGATTCACAGGACGCAGTTATGGTTTCACGGCCGCATTATGAGAGAAGAATCCCACAGGATGATTATGCAGCAGGGCCAAGTTGATGGGTATGACATTTTCCACATTCATAGACAATATTAATTGCTGTTTTGAAAGAGGGCAATTAAATTAATCAGTGTTTTGTCTTGCAGATTATTCCTATTGAGAGACAGCCAGAGCAATCCAAAAGCATTCGTTCTCACCTTGTGCCATCATCAGAAGATTAAACACTTCCAGATTTTACCTGTGAGTCCTAATAAACATTGAACACAAATTTCCTTTTGCATGTATTAATAAAGTATAATTGGGGAAAACGAGGCAAAGTGCAAATTCTTAATCTTATCTTATAAAAACGTGAATTAATTAATAAATTGTCCATAATTGTCCAGACTGCACACACAAATAGCTCTAAGATTATATTAAATGATTTTCACATTAATAAGTGCAAATAATAATAATAAGTAAAAAAGTGCCTAATTTACAGCTGTCAGTGATTTAGAGCTGCACGATTAATCGTTAAAAGATTGCGATCTCAATTCAAACACCCATGTGATCTCATTTCCAAATGACTACGATTCGCCTGTAAACCGTTGACAAGTATGATCACAGTGTAAAATTCAGATCTGCATTGATGCTGCCACTGACCCAGAGAGAGCAGTTGTCATGTAGAAGTATGAAACAGCTTCACAAGTCTTTTCAACCACACAGTATCATTATTTCTGTTACAAATATTCATATTATCACAGAAGTACTAAAGTTTATAGTTAAGATATAAACACTGATGTCTACAGAAGGAATCAAAAGAGTAAATCACCTTTTGAAAGTAACTTGATGCTTCAAATAACGATTGTATTGATTACATTGTTATGCCACAAGGTGGCGACAAGTGACTGTTAACAAATGTATTAGTCATTGAATCATTCATTCAAGAGTTTAGTTCAAAAACGCTGATTCATCCAGTAATTAAACAAATGAAGTATGAGTCAGTGGATCATTCATTTAAACCATTTAAAAATAATAATTAATTCAGATTAATTAAACATTTTAAATAGACTGCAGCAGTTAACATTTTGTTAGAACCTCTAGTAAATCTAGTAAAAAATGTGATTCTCAATTTATCCAGAATCATGCAACTCTAAATTAAATAGTGAATATTTTATTTGTATATATTTTTTAATATTATTATTATTATTTATATTTGAATTATTGTTTTTTTAGTAATGGTTACATTTTACCCAAATCTACTTTATATTATGCTGTAGCATTTCATTATTTATTGAGAGATTGGCTCATTTTAGGCTCTTGTTGTCTTGACAGGAGTTTAGTGATTTAAAAATCAGTCTTATCTTCAATTCTGTTTCATCTTGCATTTCTTTTCTCTCTCTGGCAGTTTGAGGAGGACGGCCAGGTCTTTTTTAGCCTTGATGACGGCTCTACCAAGTTCACAGACCTGATCCACCTGGTAGAGTTCTACCAGCTCAACAGGGGTGTCCTGCCCTGCAAACTCAAACACCCCTGCACCATGGTGGCCTTATGACCCCCTCCTGATCCTTACAAACAACACACACACAAATGTAACTGAGAAACTGGATGTTTTTTTTTTTGTTGTTGTTGTTTTTTAAAAAAAAATAATTTCCAGTCATTTTCACAATAAGCTGACGCAACCCACAGGCATGAAAATGATCTCCATTTTTCTCACTGCCCTGGGATTAGCATAAAAACGTTTGGGAATAATTATGGGACAAGATCAACTTCCCACACACCCTGTCCTTTGGTTTTGACAAGGGTGTCTGATTTTTTTTTTTTAACAGTCTCTGTGGTGATATTCATGAACTTTCACTGAATTCAAGACTTTTTCATCATTCAGGACATGACAGTAGACACACACCCCCATAAACTGATTGGATCGGGACGGTCGTTTCGTGTGGTGTGTCTGCGGGGACTTGAGTTACTTGATGACAATTGATATGTATTATGTTATTTCCTACCTGAACATTTTGCACTCTCAAGCTGAAAACAGGTGTGATCCACTTCATCCTGAGCTTACCGCAACAACTGTTACCCATTTGCCTTCCTCCTACCGCTCGCCCTTTCTGTTGTTTGTCCTCTTTTAAACTCTTCCTGGGAATTCCCTGTGTAATGATGGGATTAGTGCAAAGGCAATGACAGTAGTGACCATGTGAGGTGTGACATCCTCAGTGACAGCCAAATAACTTAACTCGGTCTTTCATACATCGCCATATCTATGTCAGCGAGGAGGGACTAGCCGAAAGGGGTGGCAGACTTGCACTTCAATAAATTATACTTGATTGCTATGCTTTACAAGCATAAGAATTAGTTAAGTTTGGAGTTCTAATCAAGCTTTGCCTTAAAGGAATGCTCGGGGTTAAATATAACTTAAGCTCAGTTGACACTATCTGTCACATGCTGTTGATTACAACAGAAAATGTACTTTGAAAAACAAAAAGTGTGTCGGCAGTCACCTGCTTATAATGCAACTCTATGGGGTAACAAACCCTTTTTATCAATGGACTTGCTTTGTAAGTTTTCAATCAACATATTTGTTTTTCAATTTGTTTACAAACTGTCAAACAAGTATTTGTCATAATTGACCACATATGCACACCGTAGCTTAAAGGGACAGTTCACCCAAATATTGAATGTCGAAATTATTACCATCATGTCATTCCAAAGGTACACAAAAGAAGATACTTTGAAGAATGTTTTTGTCCTCAAAATGAAAGTCAGTAGTGTCCAAAATGTTTTGCAACCCATTGACTTTTATTCTACGGAGAGAAAAAAATATTTGAAATTTATAGTAACATATTAATGTATATATTATAAATGTATTATTGTATTTATATTAATATTTGAATATTCTAATATTTTCTTTTGTGTTTCACAGAAGAAAAGTCTTTGGAATAACTTGAAGGTGAGAAAATGATAGAATTTGTTTTAGTAAACTGTCCCTTTAAAATGTATTTAGCTCAGAACGTAGGAATTGTGTTTAGGACTCAAGGATTAACGATCAGTAACCACGATGTGTTCCTTAATATCTTTTGAGAACTATCCACATCACTTTTTTCTGTTTTGGAAGACAAAGCCCTATTCAAATCGTTGCGCTCCCGGCATTGAAAAATGCCCTATATCGTGCGTAGTTTATATTTGGAGACATTAAAAACTTGATTCGGGCCTTAGAATGGGGCCTCGTATCCCACCCTGAGCACAATTCAAGAGGGTTATTATTCGTTCAATTCACTGACTCCAGGTCGTGTTACTTTGCGAACGCACCTAGCGTATATCCCGAAGCTTAACAACTGCCTTTTCAAATCACTGTGCTGTTCTTGAGCCATGTTAAAACCCTAAAAGAGACAGGCCAGGCTCGGACTGAGCGCCTGCAGGGATCTGTCGCTCACACGGTTGAGGACTTTGCGAAGTCACGTCTCACGGGTATGTCTGTAATCCTCCGGGGCTGAGCGTGACATAATGCGGTGAGGAGATTATCTCGCGTGCCAGCTTTGCTACAAGGAGGTTTGCGGCAAAAGCTAGTGTACGGTTACCTGCGGCGCTACTTCAGCAGTCTCCTGTCTGTCCCCGACGTCCGCCTTGTTACCCTTCAACACTGGCCCAGCAAGACTAAGCTATGGTTTTTTTTATATGCTGACAGCTGACTGTTATACTGCTGAGCTAGAACCACACGCGCCTAGGACGAGAGTGTGTATGATGCACACTGCGATTGTGAAACACTTTATGATACCACATAAGCACCTTTTTTAATTTTCACATACGATTCACGCTGTTTAACTTATGTGAAATGCTTTTGAGGACGTTTTTCATCTCAGATGTTAGCTACGACTCTGATCTGCCTTATCTTATGTTATTATCGCTTCCTTGCCGCACCTAATTCGAATTTGTAAATTGTTACGAAATGTGGAAAGTACACGCATTACGCATTCAGTGTCTGGGATTGTGGTTGACTATCATCATGTTGTTTCAATTTAGTAGCCTAATTTAGTCACAGTTCCAGCCTGCATGAGTTATACCTACAAGGACGCCTGAAAACGTATATTCTAACTGGAATACGCAAGTGTGAACGCTGATTCGTTTCGTCCAACTCATGCTCAAAGTGTTTGGACAATGCTTATTTTCGTCAGACCTGTGCTGTTGTGTGGCTCACAACTATGAAATGCCAAACATGCATGTGAAATATGAACTTCCCCTACCTTGATTATGCCGTTTTGGTGTTGATTTATTTTTTATTTTTTTTTAAATAACACAGGTGATTGAGTTTGTTTCACCTGTATGTTTGGCTCATATGCAGCAGTCACACTCTAAGTATGTGAAGCCTAAAGAGAGGTAGTAGATCTAACACTGTATTAAACACCATCTATTACTATATAAATGTGGTGCGCTTTAAAACAGAATGAAGATGTTTTGCATAAAGTGCAAATTATGCATATTCCCTCTCGACATGTACCAGTGTGAAATATTTTTAGCTTGTATCGTGTTTTCATTTTTTTGTCACAAATGTCTTTTTATAAAGAGTATATATTACAGTATTAAATTAAGATTCTTCTGTCATTTTTCACTATTGATAATTAGATTATACTATTGAGATGATAATGTCCTGAACTGTCCAAAGTTGTCCAGACTGCACATATACTACAAATAGCTCTAAGATTACATTCAATGATTTGCAAGTATTCTACATCAAATAGATATAGATATGTACTTTATAAAGATTGAAACAGAACAGTTTTAAAGGTTTGAACACACATAAAAGTATTAGGTTATTGTTGATTATATTATGGTAGAAATAAAATTTTAGGCCTATACATTAACACTATATAGGTTACACTCCAATACTGATTTACTGGTTGTGAATAATTGTATTTATTTCCTATCTCTATCTCTATATATATATATATATATATATGCTGTAAATATCTCATACATTCACAAACAAAAGAGGGCTCGTCCGGGATTTGAACCCGGGACCTCTCGCACCCTAAGCGAGAATCATACCCCTAGACCAACGAACCTTGTAATTTTTAACTTCTATGGTTTGCCACGTTGCATAGGAAAGTATAGGACATTCGATGGACTGAGTTTAGGATGTTTATTTTGGAGTTTGACGAATGGCGCCATCTGGTGTCATCAACCTGCATTTGCATAGGTCTTTGAGTGTCCTTTACAGTTTTTGAAACTATGGCTCCATTTCTCAAAACTCTACCCACAAAATACACATGCAAAACGTCACATATCTTTCAAAAGCAAACAATAAATTCAAAACTATTTTAACTACTCTAAAAATTTTATTTTTAAAAATGTATTTTGTGTCTTTTGCTTGTTCAGTGTGCAGTGGAGTACAGGAGTTTGTCATGGCACACGCGTGTACATTTGCACAAATACACTATATACAGTATGTATGCACAACTGATGAATTTTACACAGGTATTAAACTGAACTGAATCAATACTGAACTGACTTGAGCTGTATGATGACACTACTGGCTTGCTAGAGATGCTTACATAACAGCAGAATTTGAATCTTTTACTATTGTGAAGCTGCTGTGACAATCTATATTGTATAAAGCACTTTAGAAAAACAGTTGACTTTCTGACTTGGCTTGCATGCACATTCAGTGTGTGTGTATAAATATATATATATATATATATATATATATGTGTGTGTGTGTGTGTGTGTGTGTGCACTATTTGATTAAAACATGTTTGTAAATAATAAAAATAATAATGATATTAACAAATAAATAATTTCTAAAAAATTCTTCAGTGTTCCATAAAAATGAATTTTGATTTCATGTTGACTTTAAAGGTGCTACAGAGGATGTTTTGTTTTATACATTTTTGCAATATTACTTGAAACTGTCTTTACTAACTGATAAAAGACTATTTATTAGGTGCACTGAAAGGAATATTATTAATATACATCATCTGTGACGAGGTAGGGCCTTAAAAACATCAGCCAATCGTTTACGCGATCATCGCGTAAACGATTGGCCCTCTGGCTTGTCAATCACTGCCATGACGTTCCTTGTGAGAGACGCGCGGCTGCTCGCTCCAATAACTTTCCACACTCCACAGTCGCCGCATGCAATGTTTTTGTCAGGAGACAGGAGTAACAACTGCAGATTATGAGTTACCTGCGGTGAGTCCGACATAATGAATCCACTAAGTGTGTGCGCGGCTTTAAGTCGATTGTAAGGCCGATTATGAATGTAAATTGATACTTATGACTGATCGCGCTCAAACGCGTCCAGTCAGAGCCAGTTGCGTTCAGTCTGCGATTACAGTCGGTGTTCAAATTCCATGTGAAAGTACATAAATCTGCTTCAGGAGCAGGAAACAATCGCTGTATGTTGAGCACAGTCAGAATGTTTTAGCTAGTCGTTAAATGTGTGCCCGGCTGAATATCACAGCGAATGCCGGTGGTAAACACTCGTGTTCCAATACTCGTGCACGAGTTTTGGGAGGCGTGCCCTTGAAATGGTGGGGGGTTGTTCTTACGCATGCGCTCATTTCAAAAAATCAGTCGACGAAAAGATCCTCTGTACCACCTTTAAGAGAGGTTCATGTTCTCAGGAAAAAAAAAAACTTTAAACATATTAAAAAACATCATTATGGTAAGATAATTGTCAGATAATTATTTTGCTGTTGGAAATAACCTACTGTAGACCCGTAAGCTACAGCATGTAGAACTCAGTAGACAAACCTTTGCCTATAAATAGTTACTGTAAAGTTTTTTCATTCCAAGATTCTAAAGCTTTTAAAATATTTGGGCTCGTCCGGGATTTGAACCCGGGACCTCTCGCACCCAAAGCGAGAATCATACCCCTAGACCAGCGAGCCTTGTAGGTGTTAGGGACTATGGTTTGCCACGTTGCATAGGGAGTACAGGACCATAGAACATTCAGTGGATTGAGTTTAGGATGTTTATTTTGGTCGCCATCTGGTGGCATCAACCTGCAGTTACAGAGGTCGTTTAGTGGCTTTTAGGACAAATTAGAATAAAGTTTGCGACTCTGAGGCTGGATAATAACAACGTTTGAAAGCTTGCAAATAATGAAAAAAATTAATGTTCATGTGTTCTGAAAACAGAATGATCTCAAAATAAGAATATGAATAGAGCTGATTTTCAATCGGCTAATAGGTGTGATTTGAAAACCTTTCTCAGTGTGAATCAATTGTGAATACCTACTGTATCTTAAAAAGTGAGGTAAAACTGAAAGTTTCTAAGATGAACAATTTTTTATCAGGCAGAGTGTAGGCTACTAAATACTGTAATGTTCCATAAAAAAATAAGAAATCGTTAAATTTGATTTCATGTTGACTTTAAGAGAGGTTCATGTTCTCAGAAAGATTCCAAGCTTTTAAAATTTGGGCTCGTCCGGGATTTGAACCCGGGACCTCTCGCACCCTAAGCGAGAATCATACCCCTAGACCAACGAGCCTTGACATTTTAATGTACTATGGTTTGCCACGTTGCATAGGAAAGTACAGGACTACTATAGGACATTTGATGGACTGAGTTTAGGATGTTTATTTTGGAGTTTGACGAATGGCGCCATCTGGTGTCATCACCTGCAGTTACACAGGTCGTTCAGTGGCCTTTACAGTTTTTTCAAAATGCTTACACACAGTTTTTGAAACTATGGCTCCATTTCTCAAAACTCTACAACCAAAACCACAAAACACACACACAACATGCAAAACGTCACATATCTTTCAAAAGCAAACACTAAATTCAAAACTATTTCTCTAAAAATTGTATTTTTTGTGTAGTAACAAATTTAAAATTATTATGATGTATGATGACACTATTGTCTATTATGAAGCTGCTGTGAAACAATCTATATTGTATATCTATCTTGTGAAATATAGCCTATATCTATATTGTGAAACTATCTTTCTGACTTAGCTTGTATGCACGCACATTCAGTGTGTGAATTATATATATATTGAAAAATAGGCTATATATTGTTTTCACACACGATCGATGGACGTAGGCAGGGGTTAAATTGGGCCGGGGCCGTCCGGGGCTTAGCCCCGGCACATAGGCTTGCAGGGCTCGACATACGCTTGTCCAGGACTGCGGGACAAGGGGATTTTTTCATGTGAAAGAGAATTTTACTTGCCTGACCAGATAAGTAGCTTGATTAAAATGTCAATAACAACCAAAACGCGATGATTCATTCAGCTTAAGTGGCGATTGTGGATAGTAATGTAATGTATATTGGCGGTGATATTGCGCTGTTGAGGCGCACATTACCTCTTGAGGAGAATTCAAAACAAATGAGCTCTGCTCACACAAAGAAACTCAGTTATCATGTTGCAATAAAAATTCAATATGTGGGTTTTTATAGCTTGCTATTTACGAAATATGATAAAGTTAAGCATCGCACGACGAAAGTGCTGAATTCCTGAATATCACCTCGATTGAAATTGACACTAATTTCATACAACAGTTCAATAAACAAGTTGTTAATATTAATTACTTACGTTTTAGGTGCAATATTGCCTGTTTTTTGTTCTATTGTAGCAGCGAAAATAGTTCCAAACAAAGCAGAACCAGCGCATCTCGCAGCTACGCTCAGACGTTTCGAATGATTCAGCGTTTTGAATTAATCGGTTGAGTGAAGATTCAGTGGACCAATCATAAACAACTGCTTCATTCTGGAATGATTCAACCTTTTGAATGAATCGTTTGAATAAATGAATCAGTGGTTCACTCATTAAGACGGCCACTTGCCGCCATCTACTGGCGGTTTAATTTCATGTTTAAAAGTATAAATTTCCCACCAACATTTCATATTTGTATATTCAAAAATATTTAAAGAATCTCATAACATTATTGAATGCAGTTGTACTTTTTCAGTGTAAATTATTCAATTTGGTAACAGTCCTATAGTGTCTTACTATTTTAATTTATCAAATGTAAGAATTTGAAATAAAAGATTAAACATCAATTTAATTAGATTGGGGGGAAATGCCCTTTATAGAGGTTAATAAAATTCCCCCAGGGTAAATAACATAAATACGCAGATTTAAATATATCACTGCTGATAAAACACTTAGCCTATGAGAATGTTGCTTATTTCAGAAATTATATTTACAACACAAAAAAAAAAAAAAAGATTTTATTGTCATCAGATGTATCTTTGGACACTACCAGCATCTATAGAATGATTTCAATATGCATTTTAGTATTCACAGCAACTTGTTATATTTTAGTTTGTCAATTGATACAATTTTGTAGTCTTTGCATACACATGCACCCCTGAAACCACAGAGCCCCCCCACATAACAAATCCCAATTTAACCCCTGGATGTAGGTAATTGGGAAATGATTGTGGCATTTAAATGGCAGTGTTTTTCTAATGAGCTAAACATTGTTGCTGAATAAAATATGATATTCATAATACCAGTGTGGTAGAGGACTTTGTGTCTGTAAATTCAGACATACTTATGTCAAATAATGTTTTTGCCTACTATATAGAGTAAGTATGCGATTTTGGATACAGTCATTGTCCAGCCCTCGCGCCAGTAAACACCATTAACACTTTGATTAAACATGTTTTAAAATAAATAATATTATAAAATAAATCATTTCTAATAAATACTGCAACGTTCCATAAAAATTTTATTTAATTTTGTTCATGTTCTCAGAAAAAAAAGACATTATTATCGTTATGGTAAGAGAATTGTCAGATAATTACTCCGTAAACTACAGCATGTAGAACTCAGTAGACTAACCTTTGCCAATAAATAGTTAATGTAAAATTTTGTCAGTTACGAAATTCTAAAGCTTTTAAAATACTTGGATTTGTCCGGCATTTGAAACCGGGACATCTCGCACCCAATGCGAGAATTATACCCCTAGACCAACGAGCCTTGGAAATTATAATTAGTTTGCCACGTTGCATAGGGAGTACAGGACCATAGGAGGTTTGATGAAGTGAGTTTAGGATGTTTATTGGTGTTTGATAAATGACGCCATCTGGTGGCATCCACCTGCAGTTAAAGGTCGTTTAGTGGCTTTTAGAACAAATTAGAATAAAGTTTGCAACACTGAGGCTGAATTATAGCAAGCTTTGAAATACTGCATATAATGAAAAAGATTAAAGGGTTAGTTCACCCAAAAATGAGAATAATGTCATTTATTACTCACCCTCATGCCGTTCCACAACCGTAAGACCTTTGCTAATCTTCGGAACACAAATTAAGGTATTTTTGTTGAAATCCGATGGCTCAGTGAGGCCTGCATAGCCAGAACAGTGGTTCAATATTAATGCTTTAAAGCGACGAGAATAGTTTTTTTGTGAAACATGAAAAAAACAAAATGACGACTTATATAGTGATGGCCGATTTCAAAACACTGCTTCAGGAAGCTTCGGAGCGTTATGAATCAGTGTGTCAAATCATGATTCGGATCGCGTGTCAAACCGTCAAACTACTGCAATCACGTGACTTTGGCGCTCCGAACAGCTGATTCAACACGCTGATTCATAACGCTCCGAAGCTTCCTGAAGCAGTGTTTTGAAATCGCCAATCATTATTTAAGTCGTTTTTTTTTTTTGGGGGGGGGCGCACCAAAAATATTCTCGTTGCTTTAAAATATTAATATTGAACCACTGTACTCACATGAACTGATTTAAATATGTTTTTAGTACATTAATGGATCTTGAGAGAGGAAATGTCATTGCTGGCTCTGCAGGCCTCACTGAGCCATTGGATTTAAACTAAAATATCTTAATTTGCGTTCCTAAGATTAACGAAGGTCTTACGGGTGTGGAACGTCATGAGGGTGAGTAATAAATTACATTATTTTCATTTTTGGGTGAACTAACCCTTTAATGTCCATATTTTCTGAAAACAGAATGATCTCAAACTAAGAATATGAATGTGCTTAAAAAACCCCAGCTTTGGTCAGCTGATTTCCAACTACATTACACCAAGTGGTCTGTATTACACTTACCATTTACAAAGAAATTAATACATATGCCTAGACTGAACAGTGTTGCTTAATAAAATATGATTTTCAAAGTACCAGCATAGTAGAGGCCTTTGTGTTTGTTTTGCTAATAGGTGTGATTTGAAAATCTCTCAATAAAACTTTTCTCCACGTGAATCAATTGTGAATGTACCTTAAAGTGAGGTAAAACTGACTATTTTTATCAGGCAGAAAGTAGGCTACTAAATACTGCAATGTCCCAAAAAAAACAAGAATTTTGTTTTCATGTTGACTTTATAAGAGGTTCATTATCTCAGAAAAAAAACAAAAACATTATCACCATTGTAAGATAATTGCCAGATAATCATTTTGCTGTTAGAAAACACTGGACCTACTATAGACCCGTCAGCTACAGCATGTAAATCTCGGTAGGCATTTGCCTATGAAATAGTTTGATTCTAAAGCCTTTAAAAAACTTGGGCTCGTCCGGTGTTATGAGATGTTCGGTCTGCGTCCAAAAACTGGAAAATGCTGCCTTTGGAGGACACATTTCAAGGTGGGAAAGCATCAAGACCAATGTTAGCTTCACTTCCTGTTTCCTGAGATACCTTCTGATCGATTTATGAAGGCAGCATAGATGTATCAAAGCCACTGGAAGGCAAGCATGCAACCTTTAGCCAAAAAAGCGTAACGGCTAAGGCTCCGGCTGTGGCGGTATGCAGGGAAGGATACCAGAGGCCATTACACAATAGGCTGAGATTAAGTTAGCCGTTACGCTTTCTCCAATGGTAAGAGATACAGACCCTCTCATCTCCCTATAGATTACCTCAGAGATGACGTGTTTTTGTATTCAAAACCCGGAAGCGAGTTAGCATTTTAGGTCTTCCGGTTCCATCGCCCCAAAGTCTGTTTTTTTTGAATGGGTTTCTGCTAAATTGCCTGAAATAAGGTCTGTGGTTAACAAAGCCTCTAAATATTTTCACATTTTGATCTATGACATAAAACACACCAGTTATAACCTGCTTGTGATTTTTTTAAACCTTTACTGTGTCTTAAAAAAACGGTGGTTGCTAACAAGTTACTAAAAGGGACTACCTCCTTTAGCGGGGACTTGTCATCATGACAAACAGGACATTTGGTGGTGGTGACATTGATCCGCGACCATGGTGTGCTGTAGTCTGTTTATAGCCTACTGTTAGCTTTTTATATCTGACGACTTTATTTAGGCTTCAAAATGTGTAAATGTTGTGTTAACTTGTAAAGATTATCTTGATAGACAAAAAATTTAAGTGTCATAACCCTTTGTTAAACACAGAGCTTATTTTTTGCAATTTTCCAAAAAAATGGCTTTCGATCGAGGGAACCCGTGCGCTGCTAAATTCCGGGTTGGCCAACAAAAACAAGTCATCTCTGAGGTACTCTATAATAATGCAATCTCTGAATCCGGTCTCCTTTAGGACCCCGAGTGATTACATTGGTTCAACAGACTTTTAATGGATAGTATTTTTAGCGCCTGATTATAATTCCTGCAAAATCAAGTTATGATTTATATTGTTTAAAATGTGTTATAATGACCATTGATGTCTTTTAAATTACATGGTTCATATAGTATATAACTGAAGCTATAGGTTGTGAAATCAAGCATTCTCGTTCTTACTGTTTTTTTAGTTAGCTTATGTACTAGCATAGCATACATCTACCCGATTAGCCTGCTATCTTACCTTATATTATATAAGCTGTTTTTTGCTTCCAATATAGTTCCCACATGTTTCAAATTATGTTTATGTGTACTTAGCATGACAATTAATTTATTAAATATTCATAATAGTAATATACTATACCACATTGCTAATATGTCAAATAAATATTAAATTACTTTTACAGAACATAGTGTGTTGCAACAATCCTTATCCTTATAAAAAAAATACATGCATGGTTGTGTTTCCAGTTTGATTTATTATGCAATACATAGGCATTCATTTTTTATATTTCAAGCATGTTGTTTGTGCACTTAATGTAATAAACATACAATACTTATAAATAGTCAAGACATTGCGATAACAACTTTTGATCCGGCATTACCGCTTGGGTCCTAAAGGAGCCCTGATTCCTGGGGGGACTTGTTGGCTGCGTCCAAAAACTGGAAAATGCTGCCTTCGGAGGACACATTTCAAGGTAGGAAGGCAAGTCCTAATCCAATGTTAGCTTCACTTCCTGTTTCCTGAGATACCTTCATCTGATCGATTTTTGAGGGCAGCATAGATGTATCCTTCACTGCCTTTGATATCCCACAATCCTGTGCGTCCATATCTGTGACTGTTGAGCTAGAAAATTAAAGATGGCATCCGAAAGTTGAGTTTGCGTGTAAATGTATGTTTTTGAGCAACATTTTCCACTTGTGATGTAAATTCTAGCAAGAAATTACTACTGTAGTAAATTAAATATTTGTTTAGTTCTTGTGCTATTTGGTGGTAGATCATTAAACTGTTACACTGCCTCAGAAGTTTGTCAAAAATCAGTTTCGTGAGGTGCCTTCATGCACAAACGCTGCCTTACAAGTCATTGTCTGATAGGGCAGCGTGGCAACAAGTTCTAGGTTTTCAGATGCAGCCAATTTCTCATGACATCGGCTCTGGCGGTACGCAGGGAAGGAGTTTTGAACGGTGGGCACTGATGTCACTGCCATTACACAATAGGCTGAGAGGTGCCGCACATGATTAAGTTAGCTTAACACCACCCCTGGCTCCGGCCCCTGAAGACGCTTTGCATTGGAGCTGCATGCTTCAGTGCTCTGGAGGTCTTTATAGACCTGTGAAATTATTATTTTATGACTGACTGCTCTCCTTCACGATAACAGATTCAAAAGCAAACATGACTTTAATAGCCAACATTATTTGGACACTCACAACCTGCACCTGGAGTAAGTAGCAATTCATATCATGAGCCAATTTAGAGGAAACTAAGCAATCCACAACATCTTTATTGTCACTGATTAGGCATATTGTGTACAAAAAGATACTTAGTCATTGAAGTACATTGTTCAACTGCATAATTCTATATTATGTCCACACACAGTATGTGACATTATGCTCAGAACACTCACAATTCATATGTGGGGTTTCCCTTTCAGTTATCCCATATGTGTATTCTTCCACAGTATATGGTTTCCCAGTCGGTATACCCGGGTCTTTCCCTTGGCAGATTCTGCTCTTCCCTGTTTCTGTGTCTGTAGTAGTTTCATCCCTTTCTAGGCAGGACCTACCGCAGAGACCTTTCCATATATAGCACTGCCCCACAGGTCTGTCCATATATCTCCACATTCCTCCCTACGGGTAGGATGTGGCCTCCGTAGCGTCCTCTACACCTGGACTAGGTTCACTTCCCCAGGGTTAACAACTCCGGTCATGGCTGTAAAAGAAAAATAGGAAGAGAGCTGAAGCACTCTTCCCAATAAGTATCTAGGAACAGCAGCTATGACTGTCTCCATGGCAAGAACTGACCCTTCCACCCCTTAGGCATGGAGGACTAAGATTTTGGGCTTACACAGGGAGCTGGGTAGGTTACGACTTGACGGGAGCAGTTCCCAAAAGGGCACACTACAGCTTGCCAGCATCTGCATCTCCAACACTTGTAACACAATTCAGTGGCTTGTGGCACTTTCTATAGGGACCCCATTTGTCAGTCTTTGACACAACGTTGAACATGACTGACAGATAGGGAACGTCTTGTTTACTGATGTAACCCTTGTTCCTTGTCATAGTTTTGTGACAGAAGTACCATAAATTGAATCTTGTCACAAAATTTTCGTAACTTATAGCTATTTTTTTCAGTGTGAAGGGCAAGATTTACTAACAGCTTGTGCCAGCGCAATCCCTCTTTTGGAGTTAAACTACTGTCAGGATATACTAAAGACACAGTGAACGTTTAACAATAAAAAGACATGGACACAGTTATTTTTGTGGCTTACCTTTTTCATATGCATTTGTAGAAGTTTCCCTTTTAGACGCAAAATTTTTGAGAGGAGAGTACTTAAATAGGCTAAATAATGCAATGTGATTTACTAAAGTTTGCTGTAGTCAATTTACTGGTATTTGTGTCATTATTTAAAGCTAAAAAGCATGTCTTAACCCATTTTGCACCTGACATGCTGCAATAGTTGCTGCTAGGAGGAAGCAACACAGTGGAAGGAGAAAATTTTCTCCACTTGTTTGGAATGCCAGGGGAAGAGTTTATCTGAACATATAATTTGCTCTTGACTGCATTGAAGTGAAGTGAAGTGAAGTGACATGTGGCCAAGTATGGTGACCCATACTCTGAATTTGTGCTCTGCATTTAACCCATCCAAGTGCACACACACAGCAGTGAACAAACACACCGTGAACACACACCTGGAGCAGTGGGCAGCTATTGCTAATTTGCCCTGTTTGGTAAATCCTTCCCTGTCATGTCTTATTAATGACTCACTGAACAGGTTTTTATAGACAACAATAGTTTCAAAATATGTTATGAAACATCAACAATCTTTTAACATCTTACAATGTCTAACTTTTGTTATTTGTATTTTGGGATCAGTGGTTTTTCCTGATTGTTTTTGTTATATGCTAAACTCAGTTTTACACAAAACTGACACATATACACACACACACACACACACACACACAAAATACATGTTCTGCTTACTGAAACTCATGAATCATCACAGATGAGCGCATTTGTTGGAGACAGCACAACAGAGATGGGAGTGAAAGGGTGTGTGTGGTTTCCCATGATGCTCTGTAGTGTTGACATTGTGTTGTGACTCATAAAATGTAGATGCCATGGGAGTGATTCCAGTATACTCATAATGCTTTTTTATTTTAAATATTTATATCCATAATAAATATTTAGCATTTTGCATATATATTAATGTTGTATTATATAGATTTAAGCCCTGTACATCTGAAGGTTTTGACAGTTGAACTATGTACTATTTTGCTGGCTTGTTACTATGGGGATTCTGTGAAAGTGAAAGTAAACGTTTGGGTGGATCCTGCTCTGGTTATATTTCTGTACAGCTGGAGTTTAGACGCATACACTCACAGACATTGATTCTTCTGTATCTTGTTGGAGCCATCTTGCTTAGACATATTTGGTAAGAATAAAAAAATCTTTATTTTCTTAATGAATTCCTTTCTCTTTTGAAATAATAAACATAGATAAAAAAATTTTGAGGACATGCTTTGTAATGATTTGTACATCAATTAATGTGCATGCATATAAGTTATTCTCTAACTGAACTTACAAAACTTATTTTTTATTAGTTATTTTCACCTACCACACTGATCTAGAGGCACAAAGGTAAGAAATTGCCTCTTTCATGAGATAATCCATTAAAATCATTTTTATATGCTAATATCCTTCTTTTTTAAGATGTTGGACGATTTTGGCATAACAGAGGAGGAGCTGAAAGAGCTTCAAGAAACAATATCTAATCAAGATATTCAGTCAGCAACAAACACAATCAAAGAATTCCTCAAACAGCAAGATCTTGTTGAGCTAAACATTGGTGTGACGGGAGAGTCAGGTTCTGGAAAGTCCACATTTGTTAATGCTTTCAGGGGTTTAGGGGATGAAGATGAGGGCTCTGCTAAAACAGATATAGTTGAGACTACCATGAAACCCGAGGTTTACCTTCACCCAAAATTCAAAAATGTGAAAGTGTGGGACCTTCCTGGCATCGGAACACCAAACTTCAAAGCCGACGAGTATCTTGAACAGGTTGAGTTTGAACGCTATGATTTTTTCATCATCATTGCTTCAGATCGGTTCAGAGAATGCCACACTCAACTGGCTGAAGAGATCAAGAATATGGGGAAAAAGTTTTATTTTGCTCGTTCTAAGATTGACTTGAGCATTTCGGCTCAAAAGAGGAAAAAAAACTTTGATGAGAAAAACACACTGGATACCATCCGAGAGGACTGTGAAAAGGGTTAGTTATTCAATTCACATGACATAACAATGATTTGTATATAATATATTGTGAATATATCCTTGGTCATGATGAACTCATCAATATACATTATTGTAGAATTAATTATTAGTATTGTTCATGAATAATAGATTTTGTTAATGATTACATCATTCATGATACCTTTCCTGATTCTGTAGGGCTGAGAAAGATCGGTATAGAGGATCCTGATGTGTTCCTGATCTCTGGTTGGGAGCTCGGCAAGTATGACATAAATCTGCTGCAGGAAAGGATGGAGAAAGAGCTTCCACAGCATAAGAGACATGTGCTGATGCTGGCTTTGCCAAATATCACAGTAAAGATTCATGAGAAAAAGAAGAAAGCTCTAGAGGAAAACATTAAAAGAGTAGCCTTCCTGTCTGCTTGTGTAGCTGCAGTTCCAGTTCCTGGTCTTTCATTTGCGGTAGATTTACTTATCATAGCGACTGAGATACAGAAGTACTGCAGTGCCTTTGGTCTTGATAAGCAATCTCTGCAGCAGCTCTGTGAAAGGTCTGGTAAGAGTATAGAGACTGTAGAGAGTCTAATGACTTCAGTTTGGCATAAAGGAATATGCACAAGCTCAGTCTTATCAGTACTGAGTGATTCATCTCTTCTGGTAACAGAAGATGCTGTTGAGTCCCTTTTTAGGTTTGTGCCTCTTTTAGGCTCTATAGCGGCAGGAGCTATGTCCTATTTAACTGTGTCAGTAATGCTGAAGAGAGCTCTGAATGATATAGCAGAAGATGCCAGAAATGTACTAATGGCTTTATTGGGGAGTGAAGTGTAATTAGACGTTGTATTAAAAGGACAGGGCTAAAATCTATATAATAAGTGTCTTTGCTATGCCATCTGTACATGTTTTTACAACTGTACTATTTTGCTGGCTCATCTTTGATTCTCTTTTATTGTTTTGAAACTGAAATAATCAATAGATTAAATTATTGAGGACATGCTTTCTAATAATTTTTGTGCATTAGTTAATTTGCAGGCTGGTACTACATGTATATAATTATATAGCCTATAATTAGACAGATTTAACCTGCATAAATAAAGAACATAATAGTTTAGTTTTGTTTTATAACACTGACTTTTAATTTTAATAGTTTAATCATTTTGCACATAACTGTGCTGTGCCATATAAATGGCTATTGTTAAGTTTGTTTAAAAAAAGCAAAGGCAAAGCAACTTAGTTGATTATTTAAAAAATGCATTTTGAGAATTCAATGTATTTCTTTTCACTTTCCTTCTATTCTTATCCCCCACCCCACCCCCTGTTGTTAGGGCCGGGGTACAGTTAGATTTTGCCATATGGTTTTGCCATATATATCTCTTTTAATGTTCTAACTTTCTTTTGGTGCAATTCAGCAGCTTACTGGTAGAGATCTTTTGGAATTCAGTTCTGTCCTCATTAAAGAAATTGTGTAAATGTAGATCTTTTGAAATAGAGAAATGAAATATTGTTATTTTCCTAAACAATTTAAGAAATTTATATTTTACATTTTATATATACTGTTGTACCACTTTTAAAAAATATCAATATGACTCTTAGTGGACCATCAGAAACCATCTATTGGTTTTGCCTGGATTCTTTATTCCCCCTATCACATTTAGATTTTTTTTTTGCATTTACAGGATACAATGATTCTACAATGTTGTGAAAACTGTATATAATTGTAATCAGATGAGACACATTAAATTGTGATATTTTTAAGTTTCTTCTTTCCATCACAACATTTTCATTTCCATAATTACAGAATAATCAACCCATTCAACACGTTCTCACTCCCGAGGTCTTTTTTATTTATTTTTTTATTGACATATATATAAAAGCAAATATTACAACTCAATTAAATTTAAAAACAATAATAGAATTATAAACAATACACAAAAAGCCAGTAAAGAAATAAATAATAATAATAATAATTAAAACAAAAAACAAAAACAAAGAGCCAGAGGTAACATATAACTTAATGTAAATTAAATTTGAAAGGAGAAAAAGGTCCTTTTTTCCCCTTTGTTTTTCTTTTTGTACATCAGAAAAAGGCTAATAAATGTTATACTTTGTGGACAACGAAAAGGACTTCATAGCTTTGACAATGCTGGAAGAAGAGATAGTGTCCAAGTCTTTCAAGTCTTGACAAAAAATTAAAAAAAAAGGGGTTTAACAGAAAAAATTTGCATTTATGTATAAAAAAAACTTGGCTAGAAAAATAAATAGATTATAAAAAAATATTTGTCTTTTAGATTTTTATCAAAGTTATATAAACCAAATAAGACATTCTTAAACGCCAAAGAAAAATTTTCAAAAAAAAAAGCATGTACAAATACACAAAATTTCTTCCAAAAAATAGCTACATGAACACACTCCCAGAAAAGGTGAGGGATAGACTCATCTTCCACCCCACAAAAAAGAGCATAAAGAATCCATCTCAGGAAAAAAATGTTTGATATAAAGATTGACAGGGTAAAATCGGTGTAACAAATTAAAAGATACCTCTTTAACCTTATTAGTGGTTAAATATTTGTTGGGTAAAGACCACACTTTCTTCCAAGGAATATTATTAAAACATTAACTCCAATAAGATATTACGGAAGGGACAGTAATGATATCATTCTGAAAGAGTTGTCTAATCCTTCTATTCCTGAGAGAGGAACTGGACAAAAAACAAATCTTCCCTATTGCTGTCTTACAAGGATGAGCCAAGAGGTAGAAGAAGGTAAAGAGTCACCTGAGTTTTTTAAAAGTGCAATAGCTCCACTGGGGATTACATCCATCACTATGGCAAAGCCTCGTGGGGTGACAGGAATACAATATTTAGCTAAGAACTCAGAATAAGAAAGCAAAAGACAATTTGAATTTACAAGTTGAGAAAAGAATATTATTAGTAAACCAATCTGGAAAAAAAAGAGTTTTATTTTATATCATGGTTATTCCAAATAAAATACCTTTGGGGACTAAAATTATGTTTGTAAATTAAATGCCAGGCCAAAAGCATCTGCTTGTGGAAATTTGATAATTTGATGGGCAATTTAGAAATATTATAGTTACATACTAAAAAAAAAAAAAGGGAGACCACCAACTTTAGAAAAAATATAATTGGGAATAGTGTTCCATATGGAATTGTCAAAAATTGCTTCAACCAATTGATCTTAAACATATTATTTAAAGAAGCAAATTCAAGAAAGTTAAGACCCCCATGATCAAAGCTATTTATGACAACAGATTTTTTTTTATGTAATGTCTCTTGTGTTTCCATAAAAAGTCAAAAAACATTCTATCAACCTTCATACAAGTTGACTTGTCCATGTACAAGGAAAGAGCAGGGTAGGTCAATCTAGAAACACCCTCCGCTTTGATGAAGAGCGCCCTTCCTCATAAAGACAAGTCTCTTTGGAGCCAGAAATTACATTTTTTTCTTAGCTTTAGTAATTACTGGATCAAAGTTTAACTTTCCTTTCATATTGACATCTTTACAAATGATCACATCCAAATAACTCACTTCAGTCTTAACTGGAATACTATGCAGGAATGGAGCAGAACAAGACTTTAAGGGAAGGAGAAGTAATTAACAATTTTTACAACGAAAGTGATTCAATCAAAAACCAACTTTAGCTCCATAAGAATTTTCATATTGTCACTGTGAAGCTGCTTTGAAACAACGTGTATTGTGAAAAGCGCTATATAAATGAAGATGACTTGACTTGACTTGACTTGACATTTATCTAAATTCAAAAATAAACCAGAAGCTTTAGAGAATACATTAATAAGATCAATAGCGATAGGGATCTGTAAGTCATTTTTTAAAAAGAGTGTAGTATCGTCAGCTAATTGGGTTATAAGAATCAGTTTATCAGCTATATTATACCTTTTAGTTGACTATTTAGGGAAGAAGTACGGAGTTAAACACATTCAATCTTGGGGAAGTGCCAGATTTAAGATTATTTGAGCAGTTGCCATTTTTGTATAAAGTTTAGGCAGTTTTGCAAAAGAAATCACCAAAACCAAATTTATATACAAGGATTGTAAAATAAAATCATGTTCAAGGGACTCGAAGGCTTTATAAAAATCTAAAAAAATAACATAAAACTTTCATCACTAATCAGATCATCATAGTCTAATAAATCTAAAACTAGGCATATATTATTAGCAATATGCCTGTTCAGAATGAAACCTGACTGAGTTTCTTCTATTATTGTACCCAGAACACGTTTCAGTCTTTTAGCCAAAGCTAATATCTTATAATCGCAGTTTAACGAACAGATTGGACTCCAATTATCAATCAAAAGAATGTCTTTCTTAGGTTTAGGTATTAATCCCTGTGATAAGGTAGGTGGAAGTGTTTCAGAAGCAATACTCTCCAAATACGTCTTAAGCTAGAAAGGTGCTAACTCTAGGGAAAAAAATGTGTAAAGTTCTGCTGTCAGCCCATCTGTGCCCGGGGACTTATTGTTCTTAAGAGCTTCAATAGACTCAGTTATTTCATCAGTGGATATATCTTTATCACAGGCGATCTTATCTTCATTAATGTCCTAACATCCTTCAAAGACTGGAAAAAGGACAGAGCTGAGTCCTTGCAATATTTAGACTTATAAGGATAAGAATAGAAGTTTGCACAAAATGTGCCAATTTCCTTAGGATAAGAAATAACAGTACTGTTGATATTCAAATAATTAATAGTTAAGCTTCTAGAATTATTCTTTTCCATTCTGAAGAAATATGCTGTACTTTGCTGTCCTTGCTCTAACCATCTTCTTCTACTCAATCAAAAAATATATATATATTTTTTCTCAATTGGTCATGCTTAAGCAAAGAAGTTAAGCTTCCAATAAAAGGTTAAGCCACAGCAGAATCTTCTCTTCTATCACTTCAAGCAGTAAGTCATTCTCATGAGAACTATTATAACCATAGATATTAATTAGTAACCACAGTGTTATTTAAACAAATGACCATAAGCAGAAAATTTCTATTTAGGTCACTAAAATGGAGCAAAAAGTCTCCAGCAAAAAAATTTCTAAGTCAGAACACCAGCTGAACTCTCCAAACCGTGAGCCATCCAAACATCATTGTTCCACTGATTTATCCAAAAAGCAGTAACTGAAGCATGGTAAAGCGCCCCCAAAGGCGCCCCTTGGCGTCACTCTATGGACGAACTGGGAACTCCGTTGCTTTCAATGGAAAATCTTTAGCGTCAAAAACAGACGCAAATTTTATTGGTATGAAAGCACGCTGAAGAAGTCTCATTCAGAAAACATCGCAATATTTGGCATCAGTTCACGTGTGCCAGATGTTGGTAAGTAGTCGTAAATACGCTGTCCTAATGTTTGATATAATGGCTGTGGTAGGTAGCTGACTTGCTGCCTCGCTGTGAACTGGCGCCGCGTTCATTCCATAATAGGAAAGGGTAGGACATACAGCGTAAGCTTTTTGAAGAATACGGAAAGCAGAAGCATGTGCAAGGCAATCATTTGTGTTTATAAAGCATATACATTAGTATTTTTTTTTTTTTAGAAAATGACAGATCGTTTCTCTAGATAAGACCCTTATTCCTCGTCTGGTATTGTTTAAAGCCCTTTAAAGCTGCACTGAAACTGTAATTTTGACCTTCAACCGTCTGGAGGCCATTGAAGTCCACTATAAGGAGAATAATCCTGGAATGCTTTCAGCAAAAACCTTAATTTCTGAGAAAGAAAGACCTGAACATCTTGGATGACATGGGGGTGAGTAAATTATCAGGAAATTTTTATTTGAAAGTGGACTAATCCTTTAAACTACGCCAGAGCGCGTACACACCTCACGCACTGGATGCCGTGCTCAAGGCAGTTGGACATAGTGGTGTATTAGAGGTAAAAAATTATATAAATACTTTTCGGTTTCTCGCACAAACCGATCGTTTCGTGTCTAAGGACATCAATGTGTCGTCACGAGCCGCAGGGTTTAATTTGGATTTGTCTGTGCATGTTTTTTTTACTCNTTCTTATCTATATTTAATCAAGTTTGATCACGAAGATCAGATCACGTCTTTTCTCCATCAACTCGTCTCTTCTGTCATTGCGCATGCTCGATGACACGCAGGGCGCGCGATGACAAAGAGCTCTCATTGGTTAATCACCAATTTACTAAATAGGGTAAATTCACTATTTTTTCAAATGTTCTTAACTTTAACACTTCTTCTCAACTTTTATTAAGCGAAATATGATGTTACTGACTGTGAATAAATTAAATAATTCCCTTCAATTTCTCTTCATCTAACCTGGGTTACATATATCTTTATCACAGGCGATCTTATCTTCATTAATGTCCTAACATCCTTCAAAGACTGGAAAAAGGACAGAGCTGGGTCCTTGCAATATTTAGACTTATAAGGATAAGAATAGAAGTTTGCACAAAATGTGCCAATTTCCTTAGGATAAGAAATAACAGTACTGTTGATATTCAAAGAATTAATAGTTAAGCTTCTAGAATTATTATTTTCCATTCTGAAGAAATATGCTGTACTTTGCTCTCCTTGCTCTAACCATCTTCTTCTAGAGTGAATAAAAGAGCCCTCTGCCTTATACATTGAGTCTAACTGAGTTTGCAGATCAGTGAGTTCTACTAACTCATCTTTTTTACCACAGAGAGTCATTATTTTGGAAATGACAGTCCTTTTCATGTCTTTTAAGTTTAGTTCGATGGCTGCCGAATTTTCTAGCACATTTGCTAATTTCGTTTTAAGAAGCTCCCAATTAAGGCTGTATTTTTTTTACTTTTGTGCTTTGATCCAGTAATACTCAATCAAAAAATATATATATATTTTTTTCTCAATTTTTTTCTCCGTTGCTTTCAATGGGAAATCTTTAGAGTCAAAAACAGACGCAAATTTTATTGGTATGAAAGCACGCTGAAGAAGTCTCATTCAGAACACATCGCGATATTTGGCATCAGTTCACGTGTGCCAGATGTTGGTAAGTAGTCGTAAATACGCTGTACTAATGTTTGATATAATGGCTGCGGTAGGTAGCTGACTTGCTGCCTCGCTGTGAACTAGCGAGGCAGCAAGTAGTTCTACTTACGGAATAGTTCATTCCGTGAGTAGAATAGGAAAGGGTAGGACATACAGCGTAAGCTTTTTGAAGAATACGGAAAGCAGAAGCATGTGCAAGGCAATCATTTGTGTTTATAAAGCATATACATTTGTATTTTGTTTTTTAGAAAATGACAGATCGTTTCGCTAGATAAGACCCTTATTCCTCGTCTGGTATCGTTTAAAGCCCTTTAAAGCTGCACTGAAACTAATTTTGACCTTCAACCATCTGGAGGCCACTGAAGTCCACTATAAGGACAATAATCCTGGAATGTTTTAATCAAAAACCTTAATTTCTATTCGACTGAAGAAAGAAAGACATGAACATCTTAGATGACATGGGGGTGAGTAAATTATCAGGAAAATTTTATTTGAAAGTGGACTAATCCTTTAAACTACGCCAGAGCGCGTACACACATCACGCACCGGATGCCGTGCTCAAGGCAGTTGGACATAGTGGTGTATTAGAGGTAAAAAATTATATAAATACTTTTCGGTTTCTCGCACAAACCAATCGTTTCGTGTCTTTGGACATCAATGTGTCATCACGAGCCACAGGGTTTAATTTGGATTTGTCTGTGCATGTTTTTTTGACTCTTATAGATGGAGTTCCCATTGACATGCATCATACGACTGACAGACGGCAACGGTTGGAGTTAAAAATCATCATTTGTGTTCTACTTAAGAAACAAAGTCATCTACATCTTGGATGCCCTGGGGGTAAGCAGATAAACATCACATTTTCATTTTTGGGTGAACTATCCCTTTAAGCCCTCCATCATGGACAGTGAACAAAACCTGACTCATGTGTTTTACGAAAATGTGAAATGTGTGTATGAAAAAAGTAAGGGGAAGATTAACCATGTTTTGTTTTACCAGAATATTCTTTGCATACTCATGTTTGCATTGTTCCTGTTCGCAATGTAAATGGAAACCCATGGCAAACACACCCTATGTAAAGATTAGTGGATCATCATTTCTAACCGACTAAAGTTTAATTAAGAATTCCTCTTAATCAACCACTTTGATGAATATTTGGGAGAAAAAAGTCTATGGTAACAGCCCTGGTTGACGTGTGCATTTCCATGGTTGTTAGTTTCATGTCTGTCATATCACGCTGTGATGCATTTTGTGTTCCTTTAGCTTAAAAGGTTGAGTATGGTGCTAGCAGCACCATCTTATTATTTTTGTTTTGAAGAATATTTTTCTTAATTTATATTTCTAATATAAAAACTACAATAAAGATTTCATATTGTGAGGAAACATTAGGCTAATTTCTGAGATAAAAATCAAGGAAAAATGCAAATAAAACATTTGCATTCATTAGCATGTGGATACAGATCACCTTTATCTGTCCTGTGATACAAGAATTAAATAAAATTTTTACAAATGCACACTGTTGCCCTGCTCAAGGTATAGGCCTACGTACGGAAAAAATGGAACTGGCACCGCGCTCGTTCCGTAAGTAGAATAGGGAAGGCATAGGACATACAGTGTAAACTTTTTGAAGAATACAGAAAGCGGAATCACGTGCAAATGCGATCATTTGTGTTTATAAAGCATATACATTTGTATTTTAGTAGAAAATATTCCTTATTCCTCGATGTGAAAAATGTATTTTGTGTCTTTTGCTTGTTCAGTGTGCAGTGGAGTACAAGAGTTTGTCATGGCACACGCGTGTACATTTGCACAAATACACTATATACAGTATGTATGCACAACTGATGAATATTACACAGGTATTAAACTGAACTGAATCAATACTGAACTGACTTGAGCTGTATGATGACACTACTGGCTTGCTAGAGATGCAGCAGAATTTGAATCTTTTACTATTGTGAAGCTGCTGTGACAATCTATATTGTATAAAGCGCTTTAGAAAAAAGTTGACTTTCTGACTTGGCTTGCATGCACATTCAGTGTGTGTGTGGGTGTATATATATATTGTGTGTGCACACACACACACACAGACACAGTTTTGCAGACTTTGTCTGAAGATTCAGTACATGAGTGAATGGTTTCACTAAGTGGGCCTCAAGTACCACTTTCAGTGTGTAAGCAATTTGAAAAAACTGTAACACTATTTGATTAAACATGTTTGTAAAAAATAAAAAAATAAATAATGATATTAACAATTAAATAATTTCTAATAAATTCTGCAATGTTCCATAAAAATGAGAATTTTGATTTCATGTTGACTTTAAGAGAGGTTCATGTTCTCAGAAGAAAGAAAAAACATCATTACATATTAAAAACATCATTATGGTAAGATAATTGTCAGATAATTATTTTGCTGTTGGAAATAACCTACTGTAGACCTGTAAGCTATAGAATGTAGAACTCAGTAGACTTACATTTGCCTATAAATAGTTACTTTAAAGTTTTGTCATTTTGTCTTAAGCTTTTAAAATATTTGGGATTGTCCGGGATTTGAACCCGGGACCTCTCGCACCCAAAGCGAGATACCCCTAGACCAACGAGCCTTGTAAATTGTAGGTAGTAGCCTATGATTTGACACGTTGCATAGGGAGTACAGGACCATAGGACATTCAGTGGATTGAGTTTGGGATGTTTATTTTGGTGTTTGATGAATGACGCCATCTGGTGGCATCAACCTGCAGTTACAGAGGTCGTTTAGTGGCTTTTAGAACAAATTAGAATAAAGTTTGCGACTCTGAGGCTGGATTATAACAACGTTTGAAAGCCTGCAAATAATGAAAAAGATTAATGTCCATGTGTTCTGAAAACAGAATGATCTCAAAATAAGAATATGAATGTGCTTAAAAACCCCCAGCCTTGGTCTGCTTATTTCCAACCGGCCTGCAATACACTTACCATTTACAAAGAAATTAAGACACAGACTAAACAGTGTTGCTTAATAAAATATGATTTTCACAGTACCAGCGTGGTAGAAGCCTTTGTGCTTGTTTGGCTAATAGGTGTGATTTGAAAATCTCTCAATAAAACAGCATGAATCAGTTGTGAATACCTACTGTAACTGTACCTTAAAAAGTGGTAAAACTTACTATTATTTATCAGGCAGAAAGTATGTTACTAAATACTGCAATGTTACATAAAAAAATAAGTATTGATTGAAAAATAAGATTTTGATTTCATGTTGACTTTAAAGAGAGGTTCATGTTCTCAGAAAAACAAAACAAAAAACAACATCATTATTGTAAGAAAATTGTCAGATAATATTTTTTCTGTTGGAAAACACTAGTGCTACTGTAGACCCGTAGGCTACAGCATGTAGAACTCAGTAGACTAACATTTGCCTGTAAAAAGTTAATGTAAACTTTTGTCAGTTCCAAGATTCTAAAGCTTTTCAAAAGGCTGGGCTCGTCCGGGATTTGAACCCGGGACCTCTCGCACCCTAAGCGAGAATCATACCCCTAGACCAACGAGCCTTGTACATGTTTGGATGTATGGTGTGCCACGTTTCACACAAGAGATCCAGGCCCACTGACAACGTGGATGTGGGATGCTCGTTCTGATGGATTTCTGGTGAAATCACGTGTCTAATGGCGACATCTAGTGGTTGACAAGCAGATGTGGAGTTCTGCAGCTAACATATCTTTTATGCAAAATAATGCGGTAGGCCTGACTTGAGACAGAAGTCTCTGTACAAATGTTATGAAAGTTAGATGTGATGAGTCAGAACAATTTGATTAAAAACTTTTATTGATCAGCATCTGAGATCATTAGAATTTTTAAGATGTTCAAGGAAGAAAAGAAAAGAAAAGAAAAAGATAAAGATATGGCTGATCCACATAACTACCTGAAATATTCCTTGACAGTAAGAGAGGTTCTTGTTTTTACATTGTGAAGACCAGTGACGAAGCAGGATATTTTCATAGCCAGCAACCAGTCTGGGGTGGCACATAAATGTTTATTATTCAAACATTAAAAAAAAAAATGGGTTCAACTATAAAGTACTGGACAGTATTCAGTTGGGTTGTAGGCATTAAAACAATTAATGTACAATTGTAATTCAGGTAGTGCTGGAATAGATCAAGTAATGTTTTTGAGTACAAATGAACATGACACATTTATTTGCGCATTGAATTACAGATAAAAATGTAATTTAATTTGTGCCTTATATTGTGAGCTCACATACAGTAGCAGTAGGCTATATATACATTGAAGGCAATGTTCATAAATGTGATGCATATACAGTTGGCCTATAAAAAAATACATACTTTTTTTTTTTTTTAAAGTTTTGACACTGCTTTAATAGTCTCCACATTTAATCATGTTGCATTTACCCAACTGTTCAGCGATAAAAAGACAGAATTGGTCATTTTGAGCAGGCCACACCCATTTGGCCACCCCATAGCTCCACCCCTGAAGACGCTTTGCATTGGAGCTGCATGCTTCAGTGCTCTGGAGGTCTTTATAGATCTGTGAGTTTATGATTTTATGATTGACATCTTTCCTTCACGATAACAGATCCAAAAGCAAACATGACTTTAATAGCCATCATTATTTGGACACTCACAACCTGCACCTGGAGTAAGTATAGGTATATAGGTAGCTTATGGTGTACAAAAAAGATAACTTAGTCCTTGTAGTGCAACAGTAAGAAATATTGTGAGCTCAATCTGACAGATGCCTTTTAACTGTTAGATTTTAAATGTGCTCATCAGTTTTATATTATTCTCCAGTGTTTTCTGTCTCTGTCTTCAGGTTCTGTGGGGCAGATTCTGACTCAATCTGAAGCTCAAACAGTTCAGCCTGATCAGACTGTCACTATTAACTGTAATCATAAACCAGCAGTATACTGTGTTAAACCAAAAACCTCTCAGGATTGTATTGCCTGGTACCATCAGATTCCTGGAGAAGTTCCTAAACTCCTGATCTATTTCACATCAGAGAGAGCTTCAGGTGTTTCTTCTAGATTCAGTGGCAGTGAAAGTGGAAACCACATGGATTTTACTCTGACCATCAGTGGAGTCCAGCCTGAAGATTCAGGAGTTTATTACTGTCAGAGTAAACATGACAAGCGAGTCTTTGTCACCGTGGACTGGGTGTTCACACAGTGTAAAATCATCATACAAAAATCCCTTTGGCTGAGACTTCAGCGCTGCAGCTTTGAGCTTCTGCAGATGTTGATGTTGAAGATCATTATTCACCTCACTGACTTTACACACAAACATACAGATACACAGAGATTCTTTATAGTGAACTGTTGATGTTGACACACACACTCATAAACACATTCTACAAATTTTATGAATAATAAACATCAGAATATCTTATATTTTACCTCATTATTTTATTTTCTGTTTTGTACAATTCAGAATCATTTTACAGACCTGTTTGAAAGACTATAACAAGCTCTCTGCAGTTTGACTTTGTTGGATGGGGGGTGTTGAGGGGGGAAATTAATGCATATACATGCTTCAGCTTAGTTCAACTTAGAAATTTAGTTCAGTCTAAGAAGGTTATTATTGTTGTTGCTGTTTCTATGCCTCCGAAAAGTTTCTCCTTATTGTATTAAACATCAAATTCTTTAGCAGTTAATTTACCTGTAACATTAAAGTCCATTCACAAGTAAATTAATAAAATCAAAACAAACTCATTACTATGGTAGATGGACAAATATAGTGGATAAAAGGCAACAAAATTAACTGAAGGTATTTAAAACTATAATGCTTATAAACAAGAAATACACAATTAATGATTCAAAAAGCTTTTATTTGGCAGAAAAGTATTGTTTAATACAAACATGTTAAAATAGGCTTAAAGAAACATTAACATACAGAGCAAATTTGTTTACAGTGGTGTTTGTCTTTAATTAAGACTTGTTTTAATTGTATGTGTGAGCGTGAATGAAACATTTTGCATGATATGTTTTTGTGTGATGTGTGTGTGTTTCAGTGGTCATCACACTGCTGTGTTTTCAGGCTCTCGGTCACTGCATTCTGGGATGGGTGCGTGGCGTCACAGCTGATGGTTGTTGCTCTGCTCCACTCACTCTCAGTGAGGCTCAGGCTGCTGCTCCAGCTGTACAGTCCATCCTTCTGCAGCACACTGGGACTCAGATTCACAGCAGAGCTCCTGCTGCTGCCATCCACCTTCCAGCTCAGCTTCCAGTCAGAGGGGAATCCCTTACTGCCCACACACACCACTGTAGCCTTACCCTGCTGCAGCTCGTCTCTGGAGGGCGGCAGGACCGTGAGAGAGGGACGAGTGGCAGCTAAAGAGAGAGAGAGAGAGAGAGAGAGAGAGAGAGAGAGTTTCGTTCTTCTCAAAAACAGCTCTAGTCTTTCACTTCCCTTTAAGAGCTTCAGAGTTAATCAAGTAGATATGAAATGCAACAGCCTGTAAAGACATATTAATTATTCATGTAATCATTAACTTTTAAGGTTTCTAGTTTTTATTTGTTATAATTATTAAATTATTTCTTGCTAAACTGTTCTAGTTGTTTGTAGATTGAAAGCAACAGCAGTTTAAGACAAATTTCTTTCTCATGTGACATTCATTATAAAAAATAGTTTTCATTAATCAAGAATTATTAAAATATGTTTAATAAATATATTTTGAGCTTTCCATAATTCCTAAGCTGTCCTACTTTCTATACTGACACATTTCAAGCATATATAACAAGAAATACCCAATTAATAATTCAAAAAGCTTTTATTTGACTGCAGACTGCAGACATTAGCTTTCTATTTCATGCCAAATTAATAAAACACAAAAAGATTTGTCCTTTGTCAAATGCAATTTACCATTCTGGATAAAATGCCCAGTAATAAAGCAAAGTGTTTTAAACTGCACTGTAAAAAAATTATTATTTTCATGTTTTGTTATCACAACATTTTTTCTTTTGTCAAATCAACTTAGATAATTAATGTGATTCAGATAACATAATATTTTGAGTTTCTGTTGATTAAACCAAACTGCCTTCATTGTATTAACTCAAATTTTTAATTTCAATGAACTTAAAATTTTAAAGCAACCAGGTAACTTACTTTTTTAAGTTAAACCAACAATTCACAGTGTGGTCTGGAGGAGAACTAAGGAAAGTGTGTATTTGGTAATGTCACACCAGAATAAAACTTTCAAATTATTTATTCTTATATTAGTATTTAGTATAATTAAAAAAACTAAAACAAAAAAATGTATACTCTGTTGTTCTTTTCATTCAGCGTTTCATTTTTTAAATAAAAAGAGATTTACTTACTTCCAACTGAGAGTCGAGTTCCTCCACCGAACGTGCACCACAGTGATACAAACCCAATCAACGGCTGTACAAAAACCTCCTGCTCTGACACTGACAACCAATTTGCTCTTTTATGACTAATAGCAAAATAATTAAATAAACCAGATAAAGCTGCATAATTAAACCAATTTAATTTAAAATTTCTCAAATCTACTAAGAAAAATAAACATTATTACTAATACAAACACTACTGCTAATTAAGAACTACATCAATATCTTTCAAGTAAATTCATATTTTGATTCTCTTAAGAATTTAGTTCACTTATATAATATTTTACATTTTTACACAGCTTTTATATTTATATTTTGTATGGTGTTTACAGTCTAATTTACAGTTCTGTTTTACTTAAAGCAGTATCAATGCAGTAATAAAAATAACATTAGTAATCTCTAAATATGCTGACTATTCAGACACATTTCATTAGTGTTTGTTCATCTTTTTATTTTATTCTGCACTTACTTTCAATAGTCTGATTTCTTCATCAAAAATCCTCCACAATAATTCATTCTCATTCACTGCAAAAACCTTCAAAATATTCTGAGAGTCCAGACAAGTTTTAATTAAACCATGATGATAATCAAAATATTCATATATTACAATGCCATCATCATATGAGAGATAAGATATTTCAGTTGAGGAAGGGTTTTTCCACTGTAATGATATTTTGCATTGGCAGCTCATGCCTCAGTGCTCTGGGAGTGTTTATAGTCCTGCGAACGATTTTAACACACAAGATCTGTCCACTCTAAAACAGAAGCCAATATGATTCTCATCATCTGGGCATTTTACTGCATCCAAGGTAATAAAACTGAAATATATTTTTTCTTTTTTCCTCATGCTCTAATAATAGTTGTCTTTCTCTCACAGGCTCTTTGGGACAGGTCGTTGTGACTCAACCTGAGTTTAAATCAGTTCAGCTTGATCAAACAGTCTCTATTGATTGTAAGGTCAATACTGTAGTTTATAGGCATCCAACTGGCTCAACATCCAAAGATTACTACATCTCCTGGTACATTCAGAGGCCAGAGGAGCCCCCTAAACTCCTTGTATATTTCACAACAATGAAGCCCTCAAGTGCTCCATCTAGAATGAGCGGTGGAGGCAGTTTTCACTCAGGAGGAAATGGTCTTGATTTCACTCTGACCATCAGTGATGCCCAGCTTGGAGATGCAGGAGATTTTTATTGTCTGAGTCTACATAAGATAAGTGACAAATGGGTGTTCACACAGTGAAAAAATGCTGCACAAAAACCTCCCTTGGTTAAACCTCAGAGAATCCTCTGATGCATCAGAGATACAGGTCTGAAATGAGAACAAAAACATGGGTTACTTTATTTGTATTCATATTTATTTTAGTGTTCCCTATCAGAAATAATAATTGAATTTCTTGCTGTTCCTGTTACATATCTATTTTTTGTCAACCAAATCAGTTGTTCTATGATATTTTTCAAATAGTACAGTGTTTCAGATTCATATAGAAAAATCATATTTAATCAATACATCTGTTAATATGTAATGTGTGAGTTGTTCAGTATGCAAAGATAAAATTGTTTTACACAAAGAGAAGCAGAAATATCTATTCATTAGTTATGAAAAAAGTAGTTTTAATGTAGTTGTCTAACTCTACAATTACATTCAGAGATTCTCACATTCATCCGTACAAGTATGACATAAATAGTAAATATGTATTTTATAAATTTTGAAACTTATAGCCTATGGGACTATAGGAACATGAAATTGTCCAGCCATGACTTATTGTTTCACAGGAGTATAAATGAGGAAACACAAAGGTCAAATTCCCTTAATCATCCATTACAATGAGTAAAACCAAAGAGTTCTTATGTGCAGCAAAAGATTGTTGAGCTTCACAAAATAGAATGTGGCTGTAAGAAAATAGCTAAAGCATCAAAAAGTCCCATTTCATATATAAACTGTTGTTTCAATGTTATTATATATATGTTGATAAAATAAGGTCATGAAAATAAAGGTAAAATAAATCATAAAATCAGGGCTTGTCCGGGATTTAAACCCGGGACCTCTCGCACCCTAAGCGAGAATCACCCTAGACCAACGAGCCTTGAATATACAGGTTCACATGATGTGCCACGTTGCACACAGAGGACAGGCTATAAGTCCATGAAAACATGGATGTGGGATGCTCTTGGATGGAGATGAATGACCTCTCATTCATTTTAATGGGAATTCCTAGGTGTGTGTGTGTATGTGTGTGTGTGTGTGTTTGTGCGTGTGTGTGTGTATGCATTTGAGTGTGTTATACATTGGGGATGCCTAAATTTGTGTGTGTCGTTGTTCTGGATTGTGCCAGATTTTTTATATTTGACAAATGAATGTATGTGTCACGAATACAGCTCCCCCGGTGCATCCTCTGCAGCACCGGAGGGAGCCATCACCTGAATACTGACATGCACCCATCTGGACTCCATTTCCCATAGGCCCGCATTCCTGGGATTGATTACACCTGCACCTGCACCATATCACTCTCACACTATTTAAGACCTTCACACACACACATCTTCGTGTAGTCTTGATTTGCTGTAAGTGATAATTTCTGAGCGTTTCTTTGTGGATTGATTCGCTGTTATTACCTGGACTGATTACCTCTGCTGAACCTCCGCCGCTTGCCTTGACTAGTATAGTATCTAGTAACGATAGTAAACTGAGTGCTGCAAGGATCTGTGTTAGGCCCTCTGCTATTTTCAATATACATGCTGCCACTCGGCAATATTATAAGAAAACATGGAATTAGTTTCCACTGCTATGCTGATGATACTCAGTTATATATTTCAACACAACCAGATGAAATCTCTAAATTATCCAATCTGACAGAATGTATTAAAGAAGTAAAACATTGGATGACTAGTAATTTTCTTCTATTAAATTCAGATAAGACTGAAGTATTACTTATTGGACCAAAAACCTGTACAAAGAATCTTTCAGACTACAATCTGCATTTAGAAGGATGTACTGTTACTCCATCCTCGACAGTTAAAGACATGGGTGTTATATTAGACAGCAACTTGTCCTTTGAAAATCATATTTCATGTGTTACAAAAACAGCCTTCTTCCACCTCAGAAACATTGCTAAGATACGGAATATGTTATCTATTTCTGATGCAGAAAAGTTAGTTCATGCTTTCATGACGTCTCGACTAGATTACTGTAATGTATTATTAGCTGGTTGTCCTGCTTCCTCAATAAATAAGCTACAATTAGTACAAAATGCAGCTGCTAGAGTTCTTACCAGGTCAAGAAAATATGATCATATATCACCAATTTTAACATCTCTACACTGGTTACCCATTAAGTTCCGTATCGATTATAAAGTATTGCTAATGACCTATAAGGCTCTAAATGGTTTAGCTCCTGTGTACTTAACTGATCTTATATTGCCCTACAATCCTTCACGCTCCTTAAGATCACAAAACTCTGGACTTCTGGTTGTACCTAGGATATCTAAGTCCACTAAAGGAGGGAGAGCGTTTTCACATTTGGCTCCGAAACTCTGGAATAGCCTTCCTGATAATGTTCGGGGCTCAGACTCGCTCACCCAGTTTAAATCTAGATTAAAGACGCATCTCTTTAGCCAAGCGTTCACATAATGCATTTCATATCAGATCAATTGCACATGATTATCTTTGCTTAATGTTATGAACAGCAGCTACGCTAATTACTCTCCATTTGCTTTTCTGTTTTGCCTCGGGACACCCGTCCCGAGGTGACTAGAGAGGACATCAGCTTCAGTTTGGATCCAGCCTCTTAAGAAGACCGCGCCAACTCCTGCGAGGATTTCGGAAGATGCAATCATCTGGATCAACATGCACATTGCACAAATTCTATATCTTGATTATTGTTAATGTAATTCATTTTTCCAGGAGCTCATTGCTTCTACGTTCAGTTAAACTGCTAACAGTGATTGTAAATTGTAAATTATTACATTATTTGCTAACTGCATTCTTTAAATTGTAATGTTGACACGCATTCTCTGTAAAGCTGCTTTGAAATTATATGTATCGTGAAAAGCGCTATACAAATAAATGTGAATTGAATTGAATTGAACTCTACAGGGCCTACGCCTCAATCCCGCCGAGGCTCCCACGCCACCTCCTGTTGTTCCTGCCACACCCACACTCGCCAGTCCACCACCCATGAATCCACGTCTGGCTCTCCCGGAGAAGTTCGATGGAACCCCAACTAAATGCAGGGGCTTCCTCCTTCAATGTTTGCTATATGTGAATCAACAACCCTCCTTGTATTCCACGGATGACAGTCGTATTTCCTTCGTCTGTTCCTTATTGACTGGCAAGGCGCTGGATTGGGCCACCGCCGTCTGGCAGGACGATGGTTCGGTGTTCCCCTCACTCGCTAACTTTCTACAACGATTCAGAGAAGCATTTGAACACTCAGCGGGCGGCTTGTGCCCGGGTGACCAACTACTCTCCTTGACTCAGGGTAAAGCCACGGCTGCAGAATACGCTTTACAATTTCGCACACTGGCAGCACAAACTAACTGGATAGAGGACACTTTGAAGTTGTTGTTCCGTCGGGGTTTGTCTATGGATTTACAAGCTGAACTTGCATGTAGAGACGAGGACAGCTCGCTAAACTCTTTCATCGAACTTGCCATTCACATTGACAATCTTCTACGCATTCGGCGGCCCACTCGGGCAACCATCCCCAGCAGCCCGGTCCCATGCAACTCGGCTACACTCCCCTCAAGCCTGAGGAGAGGGAAAGAAGACGCCAAATGCATCTGTGCTTCTACTGCGGTCAAACTGGTCACATCAAGGTCAACTGCCTGATTCGTCCGGCGTCCACGAGTTCCAAAGCGGTGAGTCCTCTCCAGCAACACAATTATTCATCTAACTGTCTCAAGATTCCCATCCAACTCTCCATTAATGAACAGTCCATCTCCACACACGCGCTTCTGGACTCTGGGGCGGCTGGGAATTTTATGTCTGACACTTTAATCAAAGAACACAACATTTCACTAATCGACTGCCGTTCTTCATTGACAGTGGAGGCGCTAGATGGAAAACCCATCGGAGGGGGGAAAATAGCACATATCACGTCTGAACTCAAACTTCAAATCGGCATCCTTCATCACGAAATCATCAGCTTCTATGTCATTCACTCACCCCATAACCCCATCATCCTTGGTCTGCCCTGGGTTCGCTCGCACAACCCGCACGTATCATGGAAGGAGGGAGAAATACTCCAATGGGACAGTCACTGCCACAACCACTGCCTGCAGCCGGTAATACCACTGCCGCTCCGATCGGTAAAACTCCATGCAGAGACCCCTGAGGAACTGAACATTCCCGCCAAATACACCGATCTCGCAGTGGCCTTTAGCAAACAGAAATCCACCGAACTTCCTCCTCATCGCTCCAGTGACTGTGCAATTGATCTATTACCCGGAGCGGCGCCTCCCAAGGGTCGAATCTTCCCTCTCTCTCAGCCCGAAACTGCTGCCATGAAAACCTACATCGAGGAGGAATTAGCTAAGGGGTTCATCCGGCTGTCCACATCACCAGCATCCGCCGGATTCTTCTTTGTCAAGAAGAAGGACGGAGGTTTGAGACCTTGCATTGATTACAGAGGCTTGAATGATATAACTGTAAAATTCCGCTACCTCTGGTGCCAGCAGCTCTAGAACAGCTGAGACAGGCTAAGTACTTCACCAATTTAGACCTCCGGTGCACTTACAATCTCATTCGCATTCGGGAGGGGGACGAATGGAAAACAGCCTTCTCCACGACCACTGGTCACTATAAAACCCTCGTTATGCCGTTCGGCCTGTCCAACAGTCCAGCTGTATTCCAATCTTACATCAATGACGTTTTCAGAGACATGTTAAATCGCTGGGTCATAGTATACATGGATGACATTCTGATCTATTCAAACTCCTTTGACGAACACATCCAACACGTGAGAGCTGTTCTGCAGAGACTTATCGAGCATCAGTTATATGCTAAGGCAGGAAAATGTGAATTTCATCAAACCTCCACCGCCTTTCTGGGGTACGTCATCAGCAGGGACGGGGTCGCCATGGACGACAGTAAAGTAAGGAGGTGCTGGAGTGGCCCAAACCACACACATTGAAGGAGTTACAGCGATTTCTGGGTTTCGCCAATTTCTATAGACGGTTTATTCGGAACTTCAGTTGTGTAGCCACTCCACTGACGTCCATGACTAAGCGTTCATCCTCTCGTCTTCACTGGTCCGAAGAGGCAAATCAAGCATTCCAAGAACTCAAGAATCGCTTCACGTCAGCACCCATTCTCCGCCACCCGGATCCCGAACGTCCGTTCATTGTGGAGGTGGACGCTTCTAATACTGGCATAGGCGCTATTTTATCTCAATGCCAGGGCAGCCCCGAGAAAATGTATCCATGCGCTTTCTACTCTCATAAGCTATCCGCTGCTGAACAGAACTATGACGTGGGGGACCGAGAGCTATTGGCCATGAAGGCTGCCCTTGAAGAGTGGCGTCACTGGTTGGAGGGAGCACAACACTCATTCACCGTTTTCACTGACCACAAAAATTTAGAGTACCTCCGCACAGCCAAACGATTAAATCCATGCCAAGCCCGTTGGGCTATGTTCTTCACCCGGTTCCAGTTTAACGTCACCTACAGGCCTGGTTCGAAGAACACCAAAGCGGATGCATTATCACGCCAATCTGAGCACACTGAACAACCTAAGACCGAAGAACGCATCATCCCAGAATTACTCCTTCTCGCACCCGTTCAATGGGACATCATGACTGAACTGACACAAGCCAACGAGCAAACAGCGCCACCTGTCACCTGTCCACCCAATCGCACCTACGTCCCAGCACATCTGAAAGAAAGGGTTCTCCATCACGTACACGACTCACCCAGCTCTGGTCATCCCGGTATCACTGCCACCCTCAACTTGCAGCAGAATCGCTTCTGGTGGGAAACTATGCCACAAGACGTCACACAATTCATCCATCACTGTACAGCCTGTCAAACATCCAAACCATCTCACCAATCACCTGCTGGATTACTGCAACCTCAACCCTGGTCCCACATCGCCATAGACTTTGTCACTGATTTACCGCCCTCTCAGGGCAACACCACTATCCTCACCGTAGTCGATCGTTTCTCCAAGGCCTGCCGCCTGATTCCTCTCCCCAAACTGCCCACTGCCTTCGAGACTGCTGAACTATTGTGTAATTATGTGTTCCGGCTTTATGGCTTACCTGAGGATATTGTGTCTGACAGGGGACCTCAATTCACTTCCAGGGTCTGGGCTGCCTTCTTCAAGAACCTAAATGTAAATATTAGTCTCACGTCAGGCTATCACCCCGAATCTAATGGACAAACAGAACGTTTAAATCAAGAGCTCACTCGATTCCTCCAAACCTATTGACAGCGCCAGCAAACGTAATGGAGCCGTTATCTCATGTGGGCAGAATATGCACAGAACTCATTACGAAAACCATCTACTGGCATGACCCGACTCTGATTCTCTGCCGCCAGCCCCAACCTTTGCCTGTCCCTGTACACGGTATTGTATTGCCCTTGTCTGTTTATTGTTGCTTTTAATAAAGCTGCAAATGGATCCACTGTCTACTGACCCATCATTACAGTATGTTTGACAAAAAAAAAATGATCTGATCATTTTCCACCATTTGCCTTTCATTCCTATGGCGGGTCGAATTGACGGATTTGTTACTAAATAATTTTCATTTCGGGTCAAAATGACCTGAGGAGAGGATGAGGGTTAAGATGTTAAGGTCCCGTTAACATAAATATCTCTTTAATTTATATTTTCAGTATTAAAATATTATTTTAATATCCATGCTGTTCATCACAATAATCTCAATGGATGGACGTCCCAAAGAAATAAAAAGTGGTATTTCACATTTTAGGTTGTTTTCGATTTCGAAGTGTTTATTATTTCAGCAATAAAGTGAACACCATATTTGAGTCAAATGCTTTTATTAGGCAGCAATAAAACAACAAACATAGCATTGCTATTTGAACAATATACTAACAGAACGAAAGATACATTTTTGAGCATTGACTGATTTCGAACAGTCCTTTGTAATAATTTGTGTGTATGTGTGAGTATAAATGAAATATGCATGCCTATAATCTCTGTGTGTGTGTGTTTCACTGGTCATCACACTGCTGTGTGTTCAGGCTCTCGGTCACTGCATTCTGGGATGGGTGCGTGGCGTCACAGCTGATGGTTGTTGCTCTGCTCCACTCACTCTCAGTGAGGCTCAGGCTGCTGCTCCAGCTGTACAGTCCATCCTTCTGCAGCACACT
This sequence comes from Anabarilius grahami, assembly GCA_003731715.1. Taxonomy (NCBI): domain Eukaryota; kingdom Metazoa; phylum Chordata; class Actinopteri; order Cypriniformes; family Xenocyprididae; genus Anabarilius; species Anabarilius grahami. The sequence goes on from RJVU01042534.1 coordinate 2,263,087, forward strand.
GGGACTCAGATTCACAGCAGAGCTCCTGCTGCTGCCATCCACCTTCCAGCTCAGCTTCCAGTCAGAGGGGAATCCCTTACTGCCCACACACACCACTGTAGCCTTACCCTGCTGCAGCTCGTCTCTGGAGGGCGGCAGGACCGTGAGAGAGGGACGAGCGGCAGCTAAAGAGAGAGAGAGAGAGAGAGAGAGAGAGAGAGAGAGAGTTTCATTCTTCTTAAAAACAGCTCTATCAGTCTTTCACTTCCCTTTAAGTGATTCAGAGTTAATCAAGCAGATCTGAGGTGCAACAGCCTGTAAAAACACATTTTACTGAATCATATTATTCTGATTTTAGTCTAAACTGGAGTAATAACATTAATATATTCAGTACTTACAAATATTACAAAAAAATATAACAAATCAGACTGAACTGCATTAGATTTATATCTATTCTGACTCGTGAAAATATATTCAGAGTTTAATAAGAAAACGATTTTGTATTTTATAAAGCATGAAAATGAAGATGTTTTTTTAAACATTAAAAAATATCAAGAGTAATAGAATACATTTCTTTTCAGTATATAAATACACATTCAGAATTATAATCAAGTCTGATATATAACAATATATTATGTAAACTGCTCAATTATATAGCACATATTTACAGTACAGTAATAACTGAAACCTGAAACAGGAGTTAGATATATTTCTGCATTATCTTAAACATTAATATAATCAAGAAAATTGATGAAAATAATTTTATAANATAAATAATTTTTTTATAAAAATGTTTTTTTTTAATAGAAAAAGATTTACTTACTTCCAACTGAGAGTTGAGTTCCTCCACCGAACGTCCACCACAGTGATACAAACCCAATCAACGGCTGTACAAAAACATCCTGCACTAAAACTGAGTTACACAAACATCAACACTGACACTGACACTAAAACTTTATCTGTATCTAGTTAAGTTTTGCTCAGTCAGCTGAAAAAAAGAAAAAAGAAATAAAATGTTGAAAAATGTATGTTGATTGTTTTTTGAGGTAAATTCCATGATGCATCTGAAAGTGTTTTTGAGTAGAGAGTGTTTTGCATATGAACTGAACACTCGCTTAAAACTCCACTGATGATTATTAGTGTTTGACACCTACAGACACACACTTGAAACAATGATGTCTCTTATTCTAATGCTGGGAACACTCGGTCTGCTCGCTCAAGGTTCAAAAAATATATTTTCTACATAATGATGATGAATTTTTTATGATGATGTATTTGTGCAAAATTTTAAATTTGTGCTTTATGTTTTATTTTTCATGCATTAATTTCAGCTGTTTTATAGCAGATGCAAACTTCTTTACATTTGTTTTTGAACTCTCTCTCTCAGTGTCTCATCAAGAGGTTCAGTCTCCTGAGTCTCTGAGTGTTAAAGCAGGAGAGTCAGTCTCTATGAGCTGCACTGGGACCAGTGGAGTTGATGATGACATGAGCTGGTATCTGCAGAAACATGGAGAAACTCCTAAACTCCTGATCTATAAAGCAAGTCGACTTCAATCTGGAGTCCCAGATCGGTTCAGTGGAAGTTATTCTGGACTTCATTTTACACTGAATCTACGTGGAGTCCAGCCTGAGGATGCAGGAGATTATTACTGTATGGGGGCTTACACTGGCAGGTCCACACATTGAAACAACATCATAGAAAAACCTCCCTCAGTCAGACACTACAGAGAACATGAGAATCAGTCTAGTTTCCCTGTACAACAGCTGATCAACAGTTAAAGCAGTAATGAAGATTTTCTTCTCAGTTATTCAATAATTTGTTCACTTTAATTGCCATTTTAAATTTTAGCAGAAATTATTATGTAAAATTTGACCTTAGCATCAATGTGAACAGAAGCTTGTTTTATATTTAAAGTCTGGAACTGTAAACTTTATTATATGCAGCATGAAATACATCACATTCTGACATCACATTATATGAACGTAAACTCACGCCATCAAAACATACTGAAACTATTCTCTTTAAGTGATATTTTCAATATTAAAATATAATTTTAGTATTCATGTTACTCATATCCACAAGCTTTGTTTAAAAATGTATCCTATAAAAGTAATTATCAAACATAAAAAAGAGATATTTTTTTAAAGTTTCTGGTATACATGACAACATTAGAATGCCTTTAAATACCAAGACATGTTCTTTTATCAGATGGTCCTGGAACAACATGAGTGTCAAAGAAATATATTCAAATTTCCTCGATTCAATACTAACCACAATATAAAACAGATCAGAGGGACATTATAGGTTGATAAAAATGTTGTCCAAGCCTTAACCTAAATATAACACTTTTTCTTTTCCAAAATCAAATTAACTGACAACAAGGACGAACAAGATGTTGATCTAGGAACAAGACCTAAACGACAAAATCTTGGTTATGACAGTCCATCCTTTTGCAGCACACACAATAATCCAGAATCACTTCTAAAGTGTCTTCCCACTCACAGGGGTGATAAACTGTATATTTGAATGTTAACTTAGTAAATTACAAGTATGTGATTTAAAATTCTGCTTTCATAAAAATACACAATGCATAATTATATTGTGAATTATTTTCATTCTTTTCACGTTCTGCACTTCCTTCCAGCATTCAGTTTGGCTCTTTAATGATAAATAAGGGGCATGAAATGCAAACTGTGTCCAGCCTCCAATTGGATAATTGTAAAATAAGGAACAGATTTCAGGAAACTGTCAGTATCGTGGAATCTTCTGCTCGTATATGGTGCTTTGCATAGACAGTGTCAGTGATCTGAGAGTGTTTTTAGGTCTGTTTAACTCTTCATTGAGCTTCTCTTCATGACAACAGATCTAACAGCCAAAATGACTTTGATCTCCTTTATCATTTGGACACTCTACAGCATGCAAGGTACAGTTACATGTCATTTTTAAAATATATTTAATTAATAATATAATATACTATACTGTCTTATAATCTGTGCGGTTATCTCTTGTTCTACACAGGTTGTTTAGGACAAATTGTTGTGACTCAGTCTGAGGTTAAATCAGTCCAGCCTGGTCAAATCGTCTCTATTGACTGTAAAGTTGACACTGTGGTTTACAAAAATGAGCAAGGCCAGTACTCTAAAGGGCGTTATTTTGTGTTTTGGTACAGCCAAAAGCCTGAAGAGGCTCCAAGACTCTTGATTTATTATACAAATGAAAAATACTCAGGAATTCCATCGAGATTCAGTGGCAGTGGACAAGGAAATGGTCTGGACTTCAGTTTGACCATCAGTGATGCCCAGCTTGAAGATGCAGCAGATTATTACTGTCTGAGTGTCCATGTGATCAGTGGTAAAGACGTGTTCACAGTGAAAAGGTCCCGTACAAAAACCTCCATTGGTCAGATTACTGACATCTTCTGATGCAGCTGCAAGTGGAATAAATACACACAAGCACTAAGACAGCTTATAAGTTTAATATATAACTAATCGTCCAGTTNTGTTCTTCACAGGTTGTTTAGGACAAATTGTTGTGACTCAGTCTGAGGTTAAATCAGTCCAGCCTGGTCAAACCGTCTCTATTGACTGTAAAGTTGACACTGTGGTTTACAAAAATGAGCAAGGCAAAGTCTCTAAAGGGCGCTATTTTGTGTCTTGGTTCAGCCAAAAGCCTGAAGAGGCTCCAATACTCTTGATTTATTATACAAATGAAAAATACTCAGGAATTCCATCAAGATTCAGTAGCAGTGGACAAGGAAATGGTCTGGACTTCAGTTTGACCATCAGTGATGCCCAGCTTGAAGATGCAGCAGATTATTACTGTCTGAGTGTCCATGTGATCAGTGGTAAAGACGTGTTCACAGTGAAAAGGTCCCGTACAAAAACCTCCATTGGTCAGATTACTGACATCTTCTGATGCAGCTGCAAGTGGAATAAATACACACAAGCACTAAGACAGCTTATAAGTTTAATATATAACTAATCGTCCAGTTCAACAATATATATATATTGTATGTTTTGTGCTATATACAAGCTAAAAATTTATATATCATGGGTCACTATATTTTTTATTTAACCAGGAAAGACCCACTAAGATTCTTTCACCATGATAAACTGCATCTAAAGTAGAGAGAAGATATAATGGTGCAAACTGATAGACTACGTCGCCATAATCAAGTACAGATAAAAAAAGTAGCAGAAACCAATTTCTTTCTTGCATTAAATGACAAACAAAACTTGTTCCTAAAATAGAACCCAAGCTTAATTTAATTTTTTTTTCTTCAGTTGAGTAATATGAGAACCAAAGGATAAAACATCGTCAATAATGATGCCAAGATATTTGTACTCTTTTACTAATTCAATCATGGTACCTTGTAGGGTCTGAAGAGAAATTAAATTACCTTCAAGTTTTTTTGATATATAAAATTGACAAATTCTGTCTATTGGACTTTCCAATAACTTGTCTATATGTTTCTATATTTAATTTTTTTTGTCAGATTAAATTATTCCATTTAAAATTGAACATACGAAATGGAAAGTTTAATTGTGTTAGAATTAAATGCGAAACGTATGGTAAATAGGCGGAAATGTTTTCCTTCAAAATGTGATAAACATTCATGTAAAATACAGCAGCGTAATTTTTTTTTACATCATAATTTACAACATTTCCCAAATACAAAAATACAAGCAATACAATATTACTAATGATATTGATGTATATAGCTTACATCAGCTCCAGATTTATACTTGAATTTATACTTCTCCATCATTTAGTTTTTCAAATTGAAATATTAAGGGAATTTTTCCATTTATTTCACAACCCACAACAGTGTTTTACAGGACATACTGTTTTTCAGGTTCACATTTACACTGTGATTAACTGAGAATTTATTTAATTTCTTACTTTATTCTGCACTTACTTCCAGCTCTCAGTTTTGCTCCTCCACAATGATTCTCATTTATTCAGTGTTCAAAAACCTCCAGAATATTTGAAGAGCAGCAGTCAACAACTGAATCCTGTAAAAGTGCCTGTTTGATTGTTTTATAACATTAAGTAAATCCAGGAGGAAAGTGAATGTGTTTTCAGGAGTCTGTTGAGTGGAGAGTGTTTTGCATGTTTACTGCTCCACACACAAAACTCCTCTGATGATCAGTGTGTGTTCAGTCCTGACAGAGTCTCTGACACACTGAACAATGATGTCTCTTTTACTGATTCTGGCTACTCTGGCTCTGATGGCTCAAGGTTACGTTTTGTTTCCTACATTTTCAGAGTTTGGTATTTATTTTGGGAATCTTTGGCTCTGTTGTGTTTTGTTTTAATATTTTAATTACAAATGTTTTTTAATGTTTTTCTTTTTCTTTTTTATAAAGGATGTCAATATCTTATAATTTGTATTTAAATGTAACACTTAGCCTTTTTTTTTTTTTTTTTTTTAAATCTGTNAATCTCTCAGTGTCTTATGAAGAGGTCCAGACTCCTGAATCTCTCTCTGTTAAAGCAGGAGAATCTGCCACTATTAGCTGCACTGCGTCTTCTGGAATTGGTTATTCCATGAGCTGGTATCTGCTGAAACCTGGAAAAACTCCTAAACTCCTGATATACTATTCGAGTAACCTTGCATCCGGAGTTTCAAACCGGTTCAGTGGAAGTTATTCTGGATATCAATTTATGCTGAACATACGTGGAGTCCAGACTGAAGATGCAGGAGATTATTACTGTATGGGGTTTTATTCTGGTCCAGTGTTCACACAGTGAAACAACATCGTACAAAAACTTCCCTCAGTCAGACGGCACAATGAATTTACTCAAGCAGTATGAACTAATTTACATTAAATAAGAAATTAATTCTTCAGTATGAACAGAATATATTCTAATTAAATATGCAAATTAGTGCATATTTAATTAGAAAATGTTGTATATTTAAACATAACATTTCAGAAAACTTGGAATGAGCAAATTTTTGCAATTCTTAACATAATCAATCAACTTGTGAAGTATGGTGAAATCTTTTAGTTAATTTTTTTAACTAAACCTAAAAAAGGTTTCTCTTGCCTTTTTTTTTCTTTCATCCTGTTCAAATGCATAAATCTTGACAGTCAGAATTCTATTAGCCCTGGATTTAATGTAAACTATGTAAAATAAGTATAAATTAATAAAATCTATTTATTGTCACTGTAATTTTTCAAATACTTTATTTATGAATGTATATATTTATAAATTAAAAGTAGCTCAAATGTGATGCTGTTGATCACAATAATCACAATGGACACAACCCCATTTTTACTAAAAAAATAAATAAAAATAAAAATGTGATTGTAACACAGTTCGTATATGTGGGAAGAAGGAGGCGGGAACCGGCGAACATTCAAACAAAACTTTAATATACCAAAAACCAAAACGAAAGTAATGCCGGCAGACCCTCGCGGACGTCTGCCGGCCACACAAACTTAATAAAACATAAAATAATGTCCAGGCCTGGTCCTCTCTCGTCCTTCACTGTCGTCGCTCCTCCTTTTATGCCTCCGGAGCTCCTCCGTGAGGGACTCGAGGCCGGCGCGCCTCGCAGCTGAAGCTCGTTATCTCTCGCGTCACCGGCCTCGCGCCGTTCCCTCACGGCTCTCGCCCTCCCTGCTCGTCACAGTGATAATAAAAAGTGATATTTAGGTTGTTTTTGTTTTAAAGTGTTTAATATCTCAGCAAGAAAGTCAACACCATATTTGAGTCAAAATGCTTTTATTTGGCAGCAATAAAACAACAAACACATCATTGCTGTTACAACAGATAAGAATATTTGAACAATA
>RJVU01042534.1:2283854-2304032 GCA_003731715.1 Anabarilius grahami
TTAGGTTCTATGACCTAAATGTTAGTAGTACTCCGGGTGCTTTGGTGCTACAAGATGGCAGCCAGGCACTCGGAGGCACGGCATAGTTGGGACAGCGTTCCCATCACGTCAACGACGTAGCGTCTATAGTTCCCACGAAAGGGAACGTCTTGGGTTACAAGTGTAACCCTTGTTCCCTGAGTAAGGGAACGAGACGCTACGTCATGTTGCCGTACCTCCTGCATGCCTGGAGCGCTTCCTTCAGACATATCACAGAAGCTAGCGTTCTCTGTTTTTGGGCGTGCTTTATAGTCCGCGACGTCGCCCGCCGATGACGTCACGTTCTCTCTCTCATTGGTTGGATACAGTGGTGCTTCACGAACACAAAATACAGAGGATTCCCATCACGTCAACGACGTAGCGTCTCGTTCCCTTACTCAGGGAACAAGGGTTACACTTGTAACCCAAGACGTTTTCTATCCAACATGAACAAATATTCAATCATAGTGTAATGACTGTCAAAATACTAACAGTTGAAGGCAATATGAAAACTGCATTACTTGTCGTGTTTCAGTTCTAACTGGAAAAAATATGAAATCCATTGTTTATATAATTCAGTTTCCTTTTACTGCAGTAATAGTATAATGAATGCAAGCAATTCTACATTTTTGGTTGAGTGTTGAATGTGTTCATTCTTGGCAACAGAAGTGAGTCATTATTTTATAGAGTGTACAGTAGAAAAAAAGAAGAAGAAAGTAACAGAATTGCTCAGGACAGCTACTGGTCAGATGTGTTCCTTATGCAGGACTTCTGTTGGTCCCTCTGTTGAAATCTCTTTCTGGTGTTGTGTGTGTGGTGTTGATGGAGCCCATAGAGGGTGAGATGGTGTCCCTTTGGTAGCTAGTGCCCTATGCAGACCACATATTCTGCATATATGGAACAGTGGTAGTGGAATCGTTGTAGTAAAAGATTTACATGAAGCTTTTACTGAAATGAAAACATGAAATTGCTGTCATTGATCAACAACAAATCCAACATACATGGCCTTTGGTTACTGTTGAAGCTTTTTTTCACCACAGAATAAAAAAAAGTATAAAAGGTAATTGTGACTTTTTACCTCACAATTCTATTTATTTATTTTTTTATTTTGCAATTGTGAGTTTACATCTCACAATTCTGACTTTTTCCCCTCATAATTATGATATATAAACTATAGGAATTGAGTTTAAAAAGTCAGAATTGTGAGATAAAATTACATAATTACCTTTTTTATTTTCTATTCATGGCAGAAATAAGCTTTCATAGGTTCTGCGTGTGTACGTGAAAAAAACAGGGATGCACAGTCCAGCATTCTTCCTCCTCTCCTCTACATCTTCTTTTCCCTGGTCCTGATCCAACTTCTCCTTTCCTCCTTCATCTATTCTTCTCCCTTACCCAGATATTATTTTTTCTCTGCTTCCCTGTGTTGTTCTTGATCCACACTGAAAAATCTGATCAAATCTGATTCAAAGAGTCCTATTTTACTGTATGTTCATGTAATGGAAAAAAGTTCCACCTCTGACTATTCCTCCAACTGAGATTGGAATCTGCTATTTCTCAATATTTCAGTGATCTGCTAATTAAAAACGCTTATCAATTGTTTCAGTATTTGTTTTATATATTTTTTTCAAAACTTTTGAGCTGCTGTTGTTGCAAAAGTATAGGTTTTATCCTCTATTTAAAAATTGGATCATTGGGTCTTCATTTCTGACTTGTTGTATTTAAGCATTTGCAAATAAGATGAGAAAGATCCATGATTTTGGTATGAGGTAAGCTTATATCAACAGAAAATTTAAGCATTTACGAAATGTGTTAATTGACTGCATTCTGTGTGAAAACGACATGAATTGAGTTAATGTATGGTCACAACAGACGGATGTTCTGCTAAATGTGTTTAGAGTTTTGAAAATGTGACTACAGAATGGACAAAAGTATGTTAGCAATTGAAAAAAACTGTAAATAAACTATAAAAAGGGTGAAGATCGTGTCTGAAACACAATAAGCTGTTTCTCATTAGCAATGGAATAAAATACAGGGAATATATTTGTGTTTCAATTCACAATATGAACAGCTGTTCACTTTGACTTTAGCCTATATAAGTTATGTTTAGAACATGATGTTATCTGTTCTGACATACAGTGTGAAAGCATTTGTTAATTTGACTGTAAAATTACATTGTTTTGGTCTTGGTTGAGCTTGTGTGTAAAAGAAGTTCAAGCATTTTAAATTGGTGTTAACTGTATGCATTTTGTATCAAAGCAACAAGAAATGTGTTAATTGTATAGCCTATAAAGACGGATGTTGTGCTAACCGTGTTAAGAGTATAGGAAACTTGTTAAATGTATTGTCATAGCGATTGTAAAAAACTTTAATATGGCAGCTTCCATACTTTCCATTCTTTTCTGATCTCCGCGTTTGAGATCAGGAGGGCATGGAAAAACCCCTAGCCATTCAGATTTGTATCTGAACCCAGACAGACGGGAGGAGGAGGAAGCGAGAGTGAGACGGGTGATCGATTGTAAACATTGTTGCGTTGTAATCGATCCCCCAGCTATATAGGGCGATTTATATCTACCCTCTCCTCTTCTTCGTCCACCTCCTGTATATATATATATGTGTGTATGTATATATATATATATCGTCGCTGCCCGATGAAACTCACGTATGTCCAAAACAGTTACTTTTCAGGAAGTGAAAAAAACACCGTATTTCAAAAGCAGTTGAATGTAGCGTTGTCATACTTGGTACGGCATCTTTACATGTAACCATATTCTTGCCAGTGTAATGATATAATCCACATTTGACCAAAATTGAGTTTAAATGGACATACGTGCATATTTTACAGTAACGGTGGTCGATACGCGTTCTTCCGATCATTAATTAGAATGGCCAAGTCGCGTTTCATATTGACAGATGAATACGCTCAGTTTATTAAATAGCCTACGTCTTAGTTTATTAAATACGCTTAGTTTATTTAATATTAATTAACTTTCGTCAGCCAGGTTCACAAATATAAAAATAAATAAAATTTTTCGGTGACAATTACTTCGTCTAGACCAATTACCGATAAATAATAGTTGTGAATATATAATAAACTTGAGAACAGTTGTCAAAAACAAACGTTTGCTGATACTTTACCTCACAGTGTTATTCGGCTATCCAGTGCTGAGCTTCGATGAAACTTCACGAGACCGGCGAGATGCTTCCACAGGGCGGGATATACGCGGCGTGATTGACAGCTTTGACACCAAATGGATATACGTGAAAATCAGATGACATGATTTCACAACTTTTCATTGGCCATTTAGATTATGTGAAGCATACTGTATACGGAAATGAACCTGGACATTCAATCCGTCGAAAAATCTCAAAATCGGCAAAATGGACATACGTGGTTTTCATCGGACAGCGACGATATATTTACATGCATGTTTGTATGTATATGTGTATATATGTGTATATATAAACATATATCATGCTCAGATGCTTCTTATGGTCAGACTGATGGCTGGGCCCTTAGTCATTATTTCTATCAGCCCGCTGTTTCTGTTTGATAGTAAGAGGATATTATAGGCTTAAAAGAACGTCTCAGGTTACAGATGTAACCCCTGTTCCCTGAGTAAGGGAACGAGACGCTCATAAGCAAGTGAGATAGCCTCGACCACCCACTTGCTCATTCTCTGCTTAGATGCTGGACCTCCTTTCTTATGAGACCCCTAACACACAAACAATTGATCTGTTTTGCCCCACAGGGCAGCTCTGTGGACATATTCATCTAAAGCCCTCACTGGGCAGAGCAGATTGAGTTTCTCCTGATCCGAAGTTGTAAATGGAGGAAGATAGAAGACCTGAAGTACGATGGGACCTGGGACGTTGGTGGGGACCTTAGGCATATAGCCTGGTCCAGTGTGCAGGAACGCTTTGACCATTCCAGGTGCAAATTCCAAACACAAAGAAGCAGCTGAAAGTGCTTGAAGATCTATTCTTTTAAGAGATGAAATAGCCAGTAGAAATATGGTCTTTAACCCTCTGGAGTCTGAGGCTGATTTGGGGCCTGGAGAAGTTTTGACATGCCCTGACATTTGTGCTTTTTTCAGTTGTTCATAAACATATAAATGACACAAGTGTCATTACACTGTATTCAGCACAAGCTAGGCTACAATAATATGTGAGGAACATGTATGTACATGTTTGTGTTTTTGAAGGAATAACATTTATGCGTGGTTATTGAAAAAACAAAAAACTTAAGTCACTAAAATAAGGCCAAAAAAAGTATAGTAAATCTGTGTTTACAATACTTTAGGGTATTGGAGGTTGTAGACTAGAGTTTTTGCTTCAGAATTATGTAAAAATTATCCTGCCTAGTCTTTCATTTATAACAATATATTGATTTAGTTTTTGTAAGACACTTTTTGCCAAGGAACACAGTATGCATGGAGGCGTGAATCATCGTGAATAATGATGAATAATGGCTCATTCTCACCTGAGAAGACAAAAGAATTGAATAGTAATGAGCTGAAATGACTTGCATATTAATGAGGCATTTCAGTCAGGTAAGCTGTGAAAAAAACCTTCTGTGATGTCTCAAGCTCATCATGGTATATGAAACATACAGAAAAATATTATTACAATATAAAGTAATGGTTTTATATTATACTTTAAAATATGATGTATTTCTGTGATGCATAGAGTCTGAATATAGGCTTTTAGTTTAAAAGCATGCACATTTGGAGAAATATTGGATTCTCATATGTTTATGTCAATTTTCTATACAGAGGAGTTATATTTATTTAATATTCATTGTCATTACTATGAGCGCTGGTGTTTTCAATTCATACTTGCAGTCGGAGGGCGCTCTCTGTGCATTTTTAGTCCACAAATTCATTTAAAGAAGAAGAGGCTATTCCATGAATGGTGTTTTCAATTCATACTGCAGCCGGAGGGCGCTAAAGAAACAAAAACTCATCTAAAATTCATCTATAGAAGAAAAGTAAACAGGAACTAGCTGAATGTCTTCTAGAGATGGCTAACCATGGCTTTTACACCCAGATAAACACTTTTCAAGATAATAAATACACGATTGAAACTATGTCTGCATGTTTTGACTGAATTTGCCTCTGAATAGCGTTCGCTCCATGGGCGTGGCTGCATTAGTGGGTAATGAGCTGAATCACGGACTTCTGACATGGCTCTCTTTACATACAGATTACATAAACACAGAAGGTTTGTTTTCGATTTAACTTGCACGATTAAAAAGCTGACATCTCAATGTTTCTTTAGACGTAAGTGTAATTTTTTTGTCATTAGAATTCACTAAGTTACAGTTAATTTTCTGAGAACTATCAGATTGGACATCGTTCAGAGGGAGACGAGAGATCACGCATCATGTTAGTTTTCTTTATTTTACAAAAAGCACAACATTTTGTTTTCACTCTGAGTGTATACAAATAAAAGAAGACATTCTATAGTTTCAATTGATATATTACTTATGTCTCTATGACAAAAAATGGCGGAGTATTTTAAGTATGTTTTACTGCAATGTGAAAAAAAACCTGCAAAACGCGGCGGTGCGTGTTCAGACCTCAGAGAGTTAAGGGTGAGGAATTTCACGAAATGGCCACAAGATAAACCTTCAAGGTTGAAGGGGATAAAACCATCCGAGAACTTGTCTTGGAGAAATTTAAGCACAAGGCTAATAGATGAGTGGGCAGGGTCCACATTGCTTTGTCTACACCAAGTAGAGAACAGTTTTCATTTATACGCATACAACTTCCTCGTGGAGGGAGCTCTGGAGTGGAGTATGGTCTCCACAACCTCAGTTGGGAGACCAGCATCTATGAGCCTGGTCCCCTCAGAGGCCAGGCCCACAGTCTCCGTAGTTCTGGGCGTGGATGAATTATCATGCCGCCCGCTTGAGACAGGAGGTCCTGCCTGAGAGGAAGCTCCATCAGGGAGCCATCTTGAAGTGACACTAGGTCTGAGAACCATATTTTGGTTGGCCAGTACAGGGCTATCAATATTAGACTGACCCCTTCCTGGCGTACTTTCTCCAGAACTCCCGGGAGCAGAGCGAACGGGGAAATGCATACAGATGCAGCCTTGGCCACGTCTGTACCATGGCATCCAGACCCAATGGTGCTGAATGAGATAGGGAGAGCCACAGTGGACACTGGGTTGATTCCCCTGAAGCAAATAGGTCGATTTCAGCTCGACTGAAGTTTTCCAAATTGAGCTCCACACCTCAGTGTGGAGACTCCATTCCCCGGGCCTCGGCCCTTGCCTCAACAGGGCGTCTGCTCCCACATTTTAATGCCCTCAGGTCTGGGAGGAAGTATTTTACTGCAAGAAATACCGCCATCATTTCCAGCCGATTTATGTGCCAGGAACTGATGGTCCTCCCAGAGACCCTGAGCTGAGCGACCACTCATGATCGCCCCCCAGCCCGTGAGGGAAGCATCCGTCGTAAGCATTACGCGACAACGAGAAGTCCCCAACACGGGTTCTGGGACAGGAACCAAGTCTTTTTCCACATGACCAGAGCACGAAGGCATTGCTGCGTGACTTTGATCATGCGAAAAGGATTTCCCCTCGGAGAAAACCCCTTGGTCCTGAGCCACCACTGTAAGAGTCTCATGTGCAGAAGGCCAAAAGTTATGACATTGGACGCAGCTGCCATAAGACCCAACAGTCTCTGAAACTGTTTGCAGTGAGTGACTGGCCTATCTTCACCCCTTTCACTGCCCCGAGAATGGAACTCACACGAACAGGGGATAAATATGCCTGTATCGTGGTGGAGTCCCAAACTACCCCTAAGTAGTTGGTAATTTGACTCGGAACCAGCACACTTTCCTTGGCATTGAGCCTCAGCCCAAGCTTCTTCATGTGCGACAGAACAACATCTCAATGTTGAACTGCCAACTGTTCTGTTTGAGCTAGTATCAACCAGTCGTCAATATAGTTCAGTACGCGGATGCCCTGGAGTCTCAACGGAGCCAGAGCTGCATCCACGCACTTCGTGAACATGCGGGGTGATAGAGATAGGCCGAAGGGAAGAACCCCGTACAGGTAAGCTTTGCCCCGAAAGCAAACCTTAGGAACTTCTTGTGTTGAGGATGGATGGATACATGAAAGTAAGCATCTTTCAGATCTATCACAACAAACCAGTCCTCAGACCTGATCTGTGGGATAACCCTCCATCCTTCTTTGGAACAATGAAGTATAGGTTGTAAAACCCAGACAGCTTGCTGGGAGGAGAACCCCATCTATAGCTCCTTTTTGCAAGAGCGTCATAACCTCCTGTTCCATTACCAGAGACTGCTCGGGGGCCACCACTGTGGGAAGGACCCCATTAAACTGGGGCGGGCAAGACCCGAATTTGTAACCCTTTTCTATTGTGAGCAGCACCCATTTTGAAATATTTGGGAGAAGTTTCCATTCTACCTTATTTACAAAGGGAACCAGTCTCTCGAGACTGGCCTCTGGTGTTTTTTGAGCACTTGACTCGGCGCCCTGAAGCGGCGAACCAGCAAGGAACAGCCGAATCAAGTGATGACCGGCCCTCCTCAGAGGGTCGGTGGAGACCGCTGCGCCCTGAAGCACACTGGGTGGCAGGGTTAGCAGAACGGCCCCCTGAGAGCGCCAAAGAGGGATGGGTACCAAGTATTTTAATACCCAACCTTCTCTGGAGGGGCTGCCCTCCAATGTCCCGCGCCACTGGCATCAGGACCTCTTCGAAGCCTTCTTGGTGATAATTACAGTCCGCAGATCCGAGTTACCCCACAAAGACTTCGGCTGTGTCGCCTGTCCCTGTCCCCAAGCTTTCTGCGGGGGACCAAGGGTGGCGACACTTTCTTTGGATGCACGGTCAGACCAGTGCCCTGAAACGGCGAACCGGCAGGGAACATCTGAACTGACCGCTCTACAATACTCCTCTTTCTTAGAGGAACACTGGAAACCACTGCGCCCTGAAGCACACGAGGTGGCAGGGTTGGCAGAACGGTCTCCTTTATTTTCTTTTAAATTCCTCAGAATTTAATGTATTCCATATTTCATTTAATCCTCAAATTAAATGCAGCCAGTTCTTATTTATATTTTTGAACAGACAATATATTTAGAATACAAAAAAGAATTATAGCTCGTAATAATTCGCAAGGTATTTTAGGGAAAGAGAGAAAGGGAACTCCCGTCTACTCAGATCCCTTAATATATAAATATATAAATATATATATATATATATATACACACACACACATGCATAATTACGGACACGTGATATATGCGCAGCCTCGGCAAATGCAAGACCCGAGCCGTACATTCTTCAATGAAAACTCAATCTACGCGCTGCCTCAGCAACGCGAGATCTGAGCTAAATTCTTTAATGAAAACTCAATCCACGCGCTGCCTCGGCAAGCGCGAGATTCGAGCTTTGCGTTAGACTTTTATTCCC
Source organism: Anabarilius grahami (assembly GCA_003731715.1). Lineage (NCBI taxonomy): Eukaryota > Metazoa > Chordata > Actinopteri > Cypriniformes > Xenocyprididae > Anabarilius > Anabarilius grahami. The sequence goes on from RJVU01042534.1 coordinate 2,292,319, forward strand.
TCGAGAACAAAGCCAACAGGAGTGGAGCTACAAAACTCCCGCTTTTCTTCAGGACATTTTTATGAATGAACACTGTCACTGTCAGTTGTGAGCTGACGTGCAAGCTCCACTCCCAACAAACGACACATAAATCGTGTGTATGACTGTGAGGTGGCGATCCTCAGATCGATATCACAATATCCACCTCCTCAGAGCTGGACATGTGAGTATCGGTGCCTCAACCCGGGGGAAGAAACCGCAGAGCGTGCTTCCACCCGGGAGATGGCACTGAACCTGGCTGGTGAGGGCAGAGAAAAGGCGGCGCCCGTCTCTAATCCCTCGGTCAGATCCATTTGTGAACCCCACGAATGGAGCCTCCCTGCCTCAGCAGAAGCGGGACCCGATCCGCGGGGAACACTGGAACACAGTGTCCTGAGAGTGAGTTTTTACAGTTCACACAGACGGCTCCCTCGAGAGCTGCCTGGGCTCACTCCCATTTCACTGCTGTTTCTCGCCATAATACGTGTCTTTTTTATATATAAATATATGGATTGGTGTTAGATAGCCTACTCTTGTCCTCAGACGAAGATCGTGACTTGTTTATATGTAATAAGACAAACAACAACAAATAAGACACAAGATACAGAAAGCGCTTGCTGAAGACAACAGAAGCTAGCGTTCTTTGTTCTGGGTATGCTTTATAGTTTCCTGGTCCGTGACGTCACCCGCCTCTGACGTCACGTTTCCTCATTGGTTGGATACAGAGGTGCTTTACGAACACAAAATGCAGAGGGTTCCCATCACGTCATTGACGTAGCGTCGATAGTTCCCACGAAAGGGAACCTTAGATTCCATCCTTTCATGTAAAAAGGAGCATTAGGAGTTTTTGGTTTTTGAGCCGCAGGAGGGTCTACATTTTATTCGTTTAAAATAAGACCTTATTTTCCTGTATATTTTTCTGAGCATGTAGTCAGGAAAATTAGGTTTTTTTTGGGCAAATTGAAGTTCAACACTCGTCACTTCAGTTAATTTGTAAATGTTTAGGTCGGCCTTAATCGGCCGCCTGACATTGTTTGCTTGTGAGCTTCACTTTCTTTCTCTTATCCATGAGATTTGGAGGTGAAGCCCAGGCTTCACTAGGCTTGTGGCCCTGTAAGAAGGCCCGTAGCTTAGCGGCTTGGCTAGAGCTAGGTTAGGTGTGTTATTTACATAACCTTATGTATACTATCCCTTATTAGGTTGTATAGTTCCTAGTTCTGGCCTCCTCCCGAGGGAGTTGTTAGGCCGTATGCCCATTATCCCCTTGCTTATGTAGGCGCAATTGTGAGATTTAACAGCTAGGTTGTAGACTGTTTTTGACTCCCTGATGCTGTCTCTTAGGTGGTAGGCCCTTATCTTTGCGTAGATAAGTTATGCAGGTATGGCTAGGCCCCACTTCCTAGAACTTTCATGCTAAAGGAAATGAATTTCCTCTGAGCCACTTGATATCTGTATTTATCAAGTTTGACTTGACGATGCTAGTTTTTTAGCTTTTCGTCCTCTAAGGCTTAGAACAAATTTGAGGATCTGTATGAGAGTGTTTTTCCTTTTAAACAGCATGTATTTAAAAGTTTTACGTTACTTTGAGTTCTAGACTTTTGCCCTACATTTATATGTGAGCTTACTTATGCTGCATCAGGTTAGCACCTGTTCTCTTAATAGTAGGCCCTTTTTGCTGTAAAGCGGCCTCTATTTGAGAGGATGGTGACTATATATTCCCCAGTTAAGAGGTTTATTTGTGTCACTGAGTGCATCACCTGTTGGACTGCATACTCAGGGTAGTTAGAACCACTTTTTGAGGAAAGTTGGTATCTATTTAAGCTCCCTGGTGATCTTGTTAGTGGCTATATTGCATACAACTCGGATTGTTGGCTTTATGATATTTAGCCTCCTTCTAGATAGCAGTTGTTTTCTACAATGCTGCTTAACGGATCATGGTTTGCTCACATATGTACACTACCACAGGCCCTGTCACGTGTTTGTTTGAGTTAATAGGCCTTATAGCCACCCTTAGACCATGTTGGCTTTGTTTGGTTCCCTTTAGTCACATGTTTAGGGTACATTGCCTGTTGGAATGTGTAGCCTAGTGCAGGTTGCAGTTAGCTTCCCATAGTTATGATTGGGTTAGAGCTGGTTCCCTGTAGCTTGGTCCCCTTTTAAATTCACAAGCTGCAGCCACGTGTCATTGAATCGGCAGGCCCCTTCAGGCCTCCTTTTTAGTCCACACGTTGGCACGGTTGGTGTTTTTAATTTGCAAACAGGCTGAACACCACTTGTTGCTGGAATGGTAGGCCCCTCAAGGCCTCTTTTCTTAGTCGACTTGATGGCAGGATGCCTGGGAAACCATGCCACCATCGGCCACGCTCCATCATCGACAGATAGGCCCTAAACAGGCCTGTTCTCGATGTTTGGCAGCGTTTCATGTATTCCCTCTTTGGAAATTTTTAATACATGGCCTTTGGGTGGTATGGTTAGGGTAGCCACTTGCTGATGCCGCGTGTGTACTAAGGTAGGCCTACCTCGGCCTCCGGTGTAACGTGTGGAGTTCAGTATTCAGTATTTTGAGTGGCTGGCCCCTCAGGTTGGTTATGGTAGTGAAACCTTACTGAGGTTTGGTTTTATCTACATCTGCCTCCCTGAGTCTGAAACACTGCCACGAGCTGATGCCACGTGTCTGTTGAGGTAATAGGCCCCTCCAGGCCTTCCTTAATACATGTTGGCGTACACTGTACTCCTCTTGCTTTAAAGAGTAAAAGGTGCTTTTACTGAGTACACCGCTTGTTGGATTGTGTCAGATAAGGTGAACCACCTCAAAAGGCCACGCCACGCCCCGCCCTGACGGATAGGCCCTAATCAGGCCTGTTCACGTTGGGTGGCAGCGTTCTATGTATTTCTTCTGAGGAAGTTTTAATACATGGCTTTCTGGTGGTCTGGTTCTCAGGTGGAGTATGGTAGTGAAACCTTACTGAGGTTCGGTTTAACCTACATCTCCCTCCCTGAGTCTTATTTTACTCTAGTTGAGCCAAGAGCCACCTAGAGCCTAGGGTGGATCTTTGTGCTCCTAGAAACGGCCACGAGACTTACGCCGTGTGTCCTAGAGGTTGCTAGCCAAGTGGTAGATCCAACCCCCTCTTTTGCGGGTTGTTTACCATGCTTGGGACCTAAACACTGCCACGAGCTGATGCCACGTGTCTGTTGAGGTTATAGGCCCATCCAGGCCTTCCTTTATACGTGTCGGCGTATGCTGTACTCCTCTTGCTTTAAAGAGTAAAAGGTGCTTTTACTGAGTACACTGCTCGTTGGATTGTGTTAGGTGGATTGTCATACGGGCACTTTGCAGCCTCCTATGCTGCCGTTGAAGTTGTCTGTCTACCCCAGCAAAGACAGATGTTCAGGGTGGCCCTTCCAGGCCACTTTCTGAATATACTTCTGTTTCACATATAACTACTATCATGCTGTAGGCCCCTCTTTGGCCTCCATGAGTATGTGCCCTTTGCATGGTCCACCTGTTAGGTGAGCTTTGTACTTCCCTTTCAGGGTTGTGTTTATAATAGTGCTTAGCTCCCTAAGCTGATCATGGTGGTAGGCCTTAATCAGGCCTCTTCCTAAGATTCAGCCTCAGGCTGGTTTGTGCTCCCCTTTATCAGGGTTCTCTAGCGCACAGCCTCCTCAGTGCGTTAATTAAGCAGTGGGTAGATCAAAGGATGAGCGGATTATCTCCCCTCGATATGAGGGTTCATAGCACTCAGCTGAGTTCTGCTCTCCAGGATGCCCGTCTCTACGAGTGGGTTTGAGTTGGTTTCTGCCTCATTGCAGTCACTCTTACTTACTATCTTCTTGAAGAATGCGTTTTAAAGGCTCTGTTTTCAGACAGGGTTGTCCTGAACTAAGTCTGTTCCTTAACAAGACCATGTCGGCCTCCCTGGTGGCATTAGGGGTGACTTCGTTCCCCTCTAAGTGACTGGCCGAGGTTCCCTTTGGTTCCTTGGCCACATTCCCTTAAAGGGACCACTTTCTCTTCAGAAAAGCTGGTTCCAGACGCCTTAGCAGCTTCTGTAGGCCCTCTGAGGAAGGCCTTCTTGAAGTTCAGCTTGGGCTGTTGGCCAAAGGGAATGATGTCACTGACAGCCTGGTGTGACCCGAGGGGGAGTTGCCAAGCAGTTCGCGAACTGCTTTTGGGCCTTTGCCATACTTTTTGGCAGGCACTCTCCTAAAGCATGGCGGCGTGGGTATATCGTTCCCTAAGCGTTTACTGCAAACGCAGAGTGGAGTTCCCTTCAAAAGGGAACGTCTCAGGTTACGTATGTAACCATAGTTCCCTGAGAACAGGGAACGAGACTCTGCGTTTCCTTGCCATGCTTCGGGTTGCCTGCCTGCAGAACAGTCCCTCAAGACGATAGATGCTGGCTGTCTCTCCAGGCGCTCCTTTATACTTCCGGGTCGCGCCGTATGACGTCATAGGCTGTCGCTGGCCAATAGGAATTGGAGTTATTGGATAGTGCTTTCAGACACCTGGGTCACGTGGCGTTCCTCAAAGCGTTTACTGCAAACGTACATACGTAACCTGAGACATTTAGTATTATGTTATTGTTTTACAGTTTTGAAAACAGTATTTAAGCATGTGCAAATTGGCCTGTACGTACAAAGAGTTTTGGCAGTTGTTGTGTCTGAGTGAGAAAAGAATTCATGAAATTTGAGAGATGTAGTCATTGAATGCGTTTTGTGCCAAAGCAATGATAATTGATCCTCAGTTTAGCCCACACAGACTTCTGTTGTGCTCACTGTGTGAAGAGTTTTGCAAAAGTGACCTAAGTATTGAGAAATGTGTCCTAGTGTCTGTAAAAAACTGTAATAAATTATTGTGGTCTGAAACCAAGTGTTTATGTTTTACTGTCCAACTCCAGTTTTCTATTTGAATAGACAATTTAATTTCTTTCTGTGATTTTAAAAAGCTGAATTTTCAGCATTGTTACTCTAGTCTTCAGTGTCACATGATCCTTCAGAAACCATTCTAATATAATGATTTAATGTTCAAGAAACATTTCTTATCATCAATGCTGAAAACGTCTCGGGTTACAGATGTAACCCTTGTTCCCTGAGTAAGGGAACGAGACGCTACGTCGAATGACGTGATGGTGTGGAACGACATGAGGGAGAGTAATAAATGACATTATTTTCATTTTTGAGTGAACTCTTCAAGTTCAAAGTAAGTACAGTGCACAGTATTTATAAGTACAGCTGACCACATCTGAACATAATGTTATTTAAAAAAAAAAGTGTCTTGGATATAAAGATTAATTTCTTAATTGGGTTTCAAAGGGGTATGATCATTCATTCTGAGTACTGTATGTTAACTTTAACTGTAACTTTTCAACGGGGTAAAGTGCTAAAACCCTTTTATACTGTATTTAATGGAAAATATATTAAACTGACAAAGAATGATAACAAAAAAGCTTACACAACAACTCTTCCTTACTGATATGAACAAGTGATTTCTCTTTCATCCAAAGCCACATGAAGCAATTTTGGATTNCAGCCAGAGGCCCCCACAGAGATGGGTGAATGTCTGAAGACATTCACACATCTCTGTGTGTATATGCATTTCAACTGATGTTATGCATTCGCTATTTCTGAATTGGCTTTGAATTGTCTAACTGTAACGTAAATGGCATGATACATTTTTACTTGACGAATAAAATGATTTATTCTGCATTATTCTTAATTCATTATTTCTAGTAGATCAAAGCGAAGATATTACCTCAAATCTGTGTTCAGGATTGTTCATACGAAAGGTTCATTGATGGAGCATAAGGGCACATCGATTGAGTCCATTTCGATTTCTGACAATCACTGTCTTAAATAAGTTGCAGTTTTCGTAAATATATGATAACTATGCTTTTTGTTACGAGTAAGCAGAGCGCGACCGACTTAAAGGTAGATATTTACCCTGCATCCAATGTTTAAGATCAGAACTGACGAGTTTGTGTCCGGGAAGAGCCTTTAATCGGCCGAAGTGACTCTTCTAAAGCGATACCGGGTCTGCGGCGAACGAAATAATTGAAACTATAAGGTAATCAGAATAATCAAAAATCTAAATTGAGTCATAACTGATTAATTTCTAATTGGAAGCACAACCTAAGAATAAGAATCATTTGAAATTGGAGTCAGATTAAACGAGTGAAATTAAGTAAACTTCACAGTGACGCTGAAAAGGCATACACGCGTTAACCTTCGCCCGGCGCGTCGGATTCCGTTTTTGGGCCGATGCGGGGTTCCTTACATCAATGCTGAAAACAGTTGTGCTGCTCAATATTTTTGTGGAAACAGTGATACTTTTTTATTTTATTTTATTTTTTTAGGATTCTTTGATGAATAGAAAGTTCAGTATTACAGCATTTATTTGAAATAGAAATCTTTTGAAACATTATAAATGTGTTTATTGTCACTTTCGGATAAATTTAGCATCATTGTGGACAGAGGCCGGCTTTTATGCTAAAGACCCGTTATCATTAAATTCACAGTTGTTAAGATCCTGAAACTTGTGAAAAACTGAATCATGAGCTTTATTACATGCAGCATGTAGAAAACACATCATATTATACCGTATATGAACGTGAAGCCATACCATTTATCTTTTAGATTATATTCTCCATGTTAAAATATAAGTATTTATCCTACTCACAAACACAAAATTGTATATGATTATTATACTTTGGCTAATATTTTATGCCTATGATAATTATCAAACATGTAAACTTTTTTTTTTTTTTTACAAAAATGTATTTTTCTTTTAAAATATTTCAGTGGTATTTAAAGTCAATCAGCGTGATGAACATCTGTTCTTGAATCAATCTTTTGTTGGTCCTGGAACTACAGGGGTGTCAAAGAAACATTCTAAACCTTGCTTTAAATTACCACACAAATCAGTGGGAAATTAGTCTAAATGGTTTGAGAAGAATGTTGACTCTTTCTGTAGGTTACATTGATGTGCCAGAATGAGCCTTTATGAGCGAGTCATTCAAACATTAATTCAACTAATTCTATCAAAAAGGCATGCAGGGATGAAACAAATCTTTATAACTGAGTCATTGAATCAAAGTCACCGAAACGATTCATTCAAAACGTCTCAGGTTGCGTAACCCGGTTCCCTGAGAAGGGGAACGAGACTTTATGTGGCTTTGTTTGGAAATGAAAGCTCTAACGTAAGTTCTGCCAGGAAGACTCAAATGTTACATCACTTATTACGTTTAGATCTAACCAATCATTATCTAACACTTGGTGTTTAAAAGATCGGTTCTTACACATGTCTGAGTTTGCAGATGCTGATGCCAACTNCGCGCGCGGGTTTAAAATGAGCTCGCGGGCTTCCGTTTCCTCGCGTGTAGATCTGTTATTCTCTCGCGAAAGTGATTTACTGCGCGCGCAAGCATCAGTTGTGCGCTCGGTCATTATTGGCATTATAATGCCGCCATAATATTCTTCAATGAAAACCCAATCCACGCGCTGCCTCAGCAAGCGCGAGATCTGAGCTAAATTCTTTAATGAAAACTCAATCCACGCGCTGCCTCGGCAAGCGCGAGATTCGAGCTTTGCTACGCCCCTGCCTTCATCTTCAGGCAGGAAATGTAGAGTCCGCAACCCTCAGGATGTGAGCTATGGACAGGGCCTACGCCAAAGAACTTTCGTACAATATTTTGCTTTCATTTGTTGGTTTGTTAAAAAATGTCATTATGTTATCTTACCTCCAGAGTTTTCTGGTTTAATTGGCAGAGCAAAAATAGACAAAGTACGCAATCAAATTTTAGTAAAATGCATACTTTAAATTGCCCATGCAAAATTTCACAAATTCCATGTGATGTTTGTTGTACTGGCTTTATTGTTTAATATCATTGTTTTGTGAACTTTGTAAGGTGTCCTTGAGTGCCATCAAAGGTGCTATAAATAAAATGTATAATAATAATAATAATAATAATAATAGAGGTTCTTGTTCTCAGAAAGGACATTTACATTGAAGAAACTTTGCATATGAGTTGCATGCTTCAGTGCTCAGATGGTGTTTATAGATCTGTGAGTTTTTGATTTTATTACTGACATCTCTCCTTCATGATAACAGATCCAAAAGCAAACATGACTTTCATGACCATCATTATTTGGACACTCACAACCTGCACCTGGAGTAAGTATATAGAAATTCATTTCATCAGCCAATTTAGAGAAAACTCCACAGGTGGTGAAATAAAGATTTAGACGCCATTTCATGTAGATTCTGTAGCTACATACTTACATACATATTTTTAAACATATATTTTTTATATGCATGTTTTTGACCTGATAATATTAAATAAAATATTTTATCATCGAATTATAACGTGTATGTTTTAATATTTATGATGTCAGTCCCTGACAGATACCATACCCATAAGTGTTAGTCTCAGTGTTGTGCTCATCAGTTTTATATTATTCTCTAGTGTTTTCTGTCTCTGTCTTCAGGTTCTGTGGGGCAGATTCTGACTCAATCTGAAGCTCAAAAAGTTCAGCCTGATCAGACTGTCACTATTCACTGTAATCATAAACCAGCGGTGATCTGTCGAAAAAAGGATACGTCCCTCTATTGCATGTCCTGGTACCATCAGATTCCTGGAGAAGTTCCTAAACTCCTGATCTATTTCACATCAGAGAGAGCTTCAGGTGTTTCTTCTAGATTTAGTGGCAGTGAAAGTGGAAACCACATGGATTTTACTCTGACCATCAGTGGAGTCCAGCCTGAAGATTCAGGAGTTTATTACTGTCAGAGTCAACATGACAAGGGAGTCTCTGGCACCACAGACTGGGTGTTCACACAGTGTAAAAGCACCATACAAAAACCTCCTTTGCTGAGACACAGTTTCAACACATCATCCCTACAGCATTATTTTATAACTATATTTTTTTACCTGCACTTATATGGATTATATCAACATATAAAATAATAATAATAAAAGATTATAGTAAATTAGTCATTTTCATTTCAGGTAAATATAAAATATATACGTCTAAACAAGAAATTCACACTTAATGATTCAAATAAGCTTTTATTTGACAATAATCATTGTTCAATAACACTTTACTTAATTTAAATATGTGAAAAACGTATTAAAACACAGGCTTAAATTAAAAGACTAAATTAAAGAGCAAATTGGAAAACAATGTTGACAAAACTTTATTAAGATTGTGTGTGTAGGCTACGTGTGAGTGTAAATGAATGATTATGCATGCCTATAATCTACGTCTTTGCATGATGTGTGTGTGTGTGTTTCACTGGTCATCACACTGCTGTGTGTTCAGGCTCTCGGTCACTGCATTCTGGGATGGGTGCGTGGCGTCACAGCTGATGGTTGTTGCTCTGCTCCACTCACTCTCAGTGAGGCTCAAGCTGCTGCTCCAGCTGTACAGTCCATCCTTCTGCAGCACACTGGGACTCAGATTCACAGCAGAGCTCCTGCTGCTGCCATCCACCTTCCAGCTCAGCTTCCAGTCAGAGGGGAATCCCTTACTGCCCACACACACCACTGTAGCCTTACCCTGCTGCAGCTCGTCTCTGGAGGGCGGCAGGACTGTGAGAGTGGGACGAGTGGTAGCTAAAGAGAGAGATAGAGAGAGAGAGAGAGAGAGAGAGAGAGTTTCATTCTTCTTAAAAACAGCTCTATCAGTCTTTCACTTCCCTTTAAGAGATTCAGAGTTAATCAAGCAGATCTGAGGTGCAACAGCCTGTAAAAACACATTTACCAGCAATCACACATATATCTATACTTGGATTTAAAAAAGATACATCATTCATTATATATTGGATCTATAATTTTTTAATAATCTATTTTTCATTTGTTCAAATTATTAAATGATTTCTTGTTACACATTTACTGTATTACTAACTGTTTGTAAATTGAAAGTAACCCTGAATGAAGACACATTTCTGTCTCATGTGGCATTTATTAAAAAAGACTTTTCATTAAAAACATTTCATTAATCAAGAATTAATAAAACATTTAATAATTATTAAAAACTGTTAATAATAAGACAGTTTTAACTTTCTATAATTACTAAGATGTCCTACTATAGCTGTCCTCTATATTGACACTTTATGCAAAACAAAATGTTTTAATGTTTTCTTGTTTGCCTCTGTTAAATCATCTGTAGAGGTGAGAAAAAAAAAAACTACTTATACAGACATTAGCTTTATTTCATGCCAAACAAATAAAAAATACAAACATTTATTGTTTGGCAAATATGATTTACCATTTTGATGGATACAATACATTGGTATTTTTTTTTGTCCTCTGTTGTTCTTTTCATTCAGTGTTTCATTTATGAAATAAAAAGAGATTTACTTACTTCCAACTGAGAGTCGAGTTCTTCCACCGAACGTCCACCACAGTGATACAAACCCAATCAGCGGCTGTACAAAAACCTCCTGCACTAAAACTGACACTGATAGAGTTACACTAACATCAACACTGACACTAAAACTGTATCTAGTTTAGTTTTGGACCAGTGGAGTTGGTGGTGACATGAGCTGGTATCTGCTGAAACCTGGAGAAGCTCCTAAACTCCTGATCTTTACAGCAAGTGAACTTGAATCTGGAGTCCCAGATCGGTTCAGTGGAAGTGGACATGAACCTGATTTTACACTGAACATTCGTGGAGTCCAGCCTGAGGATGCAGGAGATTATTTCTGTATGAGGGTTTATTCTGGTCCAGTGTTCACACAGTGAAACAACATTGTACAAAAACTTCCCTCAGTCAGACGGCACAATGAATTTACTCAAGCAGTATGAATTAATTTACATTAAATGAGAAATTAATTCTTCAGTATGAACAGAATAGGTAATTGATCTAACATTCTGTCTGTGGTTCTGTGATAAACAGTTAGAGAAAGACTCTACAGGTAAAAACTTAGTTCCCTTTCGAAGGGAACTCCACTCTGCGTTTGCAAAAAGCACTATCCAATAACTCCAATTCCTATTGGCCGGCGACAGCCTATGACGTCATACGGCGCGACCCGGAAGTATAAAGGAGCGCCTGGAGAGACAGTCTTCATCTCATCATCTTTCGGTCCTGTTCTGTCTGATTGCATCTATACCAACTCCGGTAGGGTTTTTTATGTATGCCTTACAAACGTTCATGAGAGTGTGCTTATCCGTGTCCCAAGGTTTGACACTGGATATACATATTTTTCTGAGCGTTTTTCTGTCTGGAGAGGAGCACTCATACACAGTGCTTGAGGACGCTGCTGTGTGTTTGTCTGTTGTTTACTCTGTTCTCGTTTGGCACTCTTCCCGAGGGAAGAGCTGTCTGCATCTCTGCCTGGTGGTTCTGGCCCCTGATTGTGCTGAGGCTTAACGGTGGCTGCGATCATAGGGCTCGTAGATGAGCTCGTTGGGAAGTTTGAGAAAGTTTTATTCTCTCTCAACTTCCCTGGGGCTGGCGAGAGCGACCGGATGACGATGACGTTCGTGTTTGACGTCATCGCGTTCGGCGGCGAGCGCTCCTCTGGCTGGTGTATGCGAGCTGCTGTGTGTTTGGGACGCGCTTCTCGGCGGGCTGCAGCTGCCGGGAGAGCATGTTAAGAAAGGGGCCGCGCGCGGACGGCTCGACGAGCGGTTCCTTTCTGTCCATTAATACGGCAGCTTCCATACTTTCCATTCCGTTCTGATCTCAGC
>RJVU01042534.1:2318102-2347722 GCA_003731715.1 Anabarilius grahami
AAAGATAAAGATATGGCTGATCCACATAACTACCTGAAATATTCCTTGACAGTAAGAGAGGTTCTTGTTTTTACATTGTGAAGACCAGTGACGAAGCAGGATATTTTCATAGCCAGCAACCAGTCTGGGGTGGCACATAAATGTTTATTATTCAAACATTAAAAAAAAAAATGGGTTCAACTATAAAGTACTGGACAGTATTCAGTTGGGTTGTAGGCATTAAAACAATTAATGTACAATTGTAATTCAGGTAGTGCTGGAATAGATCAAGTAATGTTTTTGAGTACAAATGAACATGACACATTTATTTGCGCATTGAATTACAGATAAAAATGTAATTTAATTTGTGCCTTATATTGTGAGCTCACATACAGTAGCAGTAGGCTATATATACATTGAAGGCAATGTTCATAAATGTGATGCATATACAGTTGGCCTATAAAAAAATACATACTTTTTTTTTTTTTTAAAGTTTTGACACTGCTTTAATAGTCTCCACATTTAATCATGTTGCATTTACCCAACTGTTCAGCGATAAAAAGACAGAATTGGCCATTTTGAGCAGGGTGGCCACGCTTCGGTCAATGGTGGCCACAGACACCCCTTCGGCCACCCCCTAGCTCCGCCCCTGAAGACGCTTTGCATTGGAGCTACATGCTTCAGTGCTCTAGAGGTCTTTATAGATCTGTGAGTTTATGATTTTATGATTGACAGCTCTCCTTCTTGATAACAGATCCAAAAGCTAACATGACTTTAATAGACAACCTGCATCTGGAGTAAGTATAGGTATATGTAGCATATTGTGTACAAAAAAGATAACTTAGTCTTTGAAGTGCAACAGTAAGAAATATTGTGTGCTCAATCTGACAGATGCCTTTTAACTGTTTGATTTTAAATGTGCTCATCAGTTTTATATTATTCTCCAGTGTTTTCTGTCTCTCCCTTCAGGTTCTGTGGGGCAGATTCTGACACAATCTGAAGCTCAAACAGTTCAGCCTGATCAGACTGTCACTATTCACTGTAATCATAAACCAGCAGTATACTGTGTTAAACCAAAAACCTCTCAGGATTGTATTGCCTGGTACCATCAGATTCCTGGAAAAGCTCCTAAACTCCTGATCTATTTCACATCAGAGAGAGCTTCAGGTGTTTCTTCTAGATTCAGTGGCAGTGAAAGTGGAAACCACATGGATTTTACTCTGACTATCAGTGGAGTCCAGCCTGAAGATTCAGGAGTTTATTACTGTCAGAGTAAACATGACAAGCGAGTCTTTGTCACTGTGGACTGGGTGTTCACACAGTGTAAAAGCATTAGACAAAAACCCCATTGGTTGAGACTTCAGCACTACAGCTTTGAGCTTCTGCAGATGTTGATGTTGAAGATCATTATTCACCTCACTGACTTTACACACAAACACACAGATACACAGAGATTCTTTATAGTGAACTGTTGATGTTGACACACACTCATAAACACATACAAATTCAGTTATTATTGTTGTTGTTTCTATGCCTCCGAAAAAATCTGAAGTTTCTCCTGATATTATTAAACATAAAATTCTTTCGCAGTTCATTTACCTGTAACATTAATGTTTAAGTCCATTCACATAATAGATAACAAGTAAATTAATAAAATCGAAACAAACTCATTGGTAGATCGACAAATAAAGTGGATAAAAGGCAACAAAATTAACTGAAGGTATTTAAAACGTCTCAGGTTACGTATGTAACCATAGTTCCCTGAGAACAGGGAACGAGACTCTGCGTTTGCAGTAACGCATTGGGGAACGCCACGTGACCCAGGTGTCTGAAAGCACTATCCAATAACTCCAATTCCTATTGGCCGGCGACAGCCTATGACGTCATACGGCGCGACCCGGAAGTATAAAGGAGCGCCTGGAGAGACAGCCAGCATCTATTGTCTTGAGGGACTGTTCTGCAGGCAGGCAACCCGAAGCATGGCAAGGAAACGCAGAGTCTCGTTCCCTGTTCTCAGGGAACTATGGTTACATACATAACCTGAGACGTTCCCTTTCGAAGGGACCTCCACTCTGCGTTTGCAGTAACGCATTGGGGAACGATATACCCACGCCGCCATGCTTGAGGAGAGTGCCTGCCAAAAAATATGGCTTGAGACAAAGGCCCAAAAGCAGTTCGCGAACTGCTTGGCAACTCCCCCTTGGGTCACACCAGGCTGTCAGTGACAGCATTCCCTTTGGCCAACAGCCCAAGCTGAACTTCAAGAAGGCCTTCCTCAGAGGGCCTACAGAAGCTGCTAAGGCGTCTGGAACCAGCTTTTCTGAAGAGAAAGTGGTCCCTTTAAGGGAATGTGGCCAAGGAACCAAAGGGAACCTCGGCCAGTCACTTAGAGGGGAACGAAGTCACCCCTAATGCCACCAGGGAGGCCGACCTGGTCTTGTTAAGGAACAGACTTAGTTCAGGCCAACCCTGTCTCAATACAGAGCCTCTAAAACGCATTCTTCAAGAAGAGACGGGCATCCTGGAGAGCAGAACTCAGCTGAGTGCTATGAACCCTCATATCGAGGGGAGATAATCCACTCATCCTAGGATCTACCCAGTGCTTAATTAACGCACTGAGGAGGCTGTGCGCTAGAGAACCCTGATAAAGAGGAGCATAAACCAGCCTGGGGCTGAATCTTAGGAGGAGGCCTGATTAAGGCCTACCACCATGATCAGCTTAGGGAGCTAAGCACTATTATAAACACAACCCTGAAAGGGAAGTACAAAGCTCACCTAACAGGTGGACCATGCAAAGGGCACATACTCATGGAGGCCAAAGAGGAGCCTACAGCATGATAGTAGTTATATGTGAAACAGAAGTATATTCAGAAAGTGGCCTGGAAGGGCCACCCTGAACATCTGTCTTTGCTGGGGTAGACAGATGACTTCAATGGCAGCATAAGAGGCTGTAAAGTGCCCGCATGACAATCCACCTAACACAATCCAACGAGCAGTGTACTCAGTAAAAGCACCTTTTACTCTTTAAAGCAAGAGGAGTACAGTGTACGCCAACACGTGTTAAGGAAGGCCTGGAGGGAACTATAACCTCAACAGACACGTGGCATCAGCTCGTGGCAGTGTTTAGGTCCCAAGCATGGTAAACAACCCGCAAAAGAGGGGGTTGGATCTACCACTTGGGCCCCTGGCCAGCAAAAGTGTATAGAAATAATTCTCAAAAGAGAATACACCCAAACAAACTCCAGTGTGTCAAAAAGGCGGCCCGCAGGCCTAGCAACCTCTAGGACACACGGCGTAAGTCTCGTGGCCGTTTCTAGGAGCCCAAAGATCCACCCTAGGGTCTAGGTGGCTCTTAGCTCAACTAGAGTAAAATAAGACTCAGGGAGGGAGATGTAGGTTAAACCGAACCTCAGTAAGGTTTCACTACCATACTCCACCTGAGAACCAGACCACCAGAAAGCCATGTATTAAAACTTCCTCTGAAGAAATACATAGAACGCTGCCACCCAATGTGAACAGGCCTGATTAGGGCCTATCCGTCAGGGTGGGGCGTGGCCTTTTGAGGTGGTTCACCTTACCTGACACAATCCAACGAGCAGTGCACTCAGTAAAAGCACCTTTTACTCTTTAAAGCAAGAGGAGTACAGTGTACTCCAACACGTATTAAGGAAGGCCTGGAGGGGCCTATAACCTCAACAGACATGTGGCATCAGCTCGTGGCAGTGTTTCAGACACAGGGAGGCAGATGTAGATAAAACCAAACCTCAGTAAGGTTTCACTACCATAACCAACCCGAGGGGCCAGCCACTCAAAATACGGAACTCCACACGTTACACCGGAGGCCGAGGTAGGCCTACCTTAGTACACACGCGGCATCAGCAAGTGGCTACCCTAACCATACCACCCAAAGGCCATGTATTAAAAATTTCCAAAGAGGGAATACATGAAATGCTGCCAAACATCGAGAACAGGCCTGTTTAGGGCCTATCTGTCGACGATGGGGTGTGGACGATGGTGGCATGGTTTCCCAGGCATCCTGCCATCAAGTCGACTAAGAAAAGAGGCCTTGAGGGGCCTACCATTCCAGCAACAAGTGGCGTTCAGCCTGTTTGCAAATTAAAAACACCAACCGTGCCAACGTGTGGACTAAAAAGGAGGCCTGAAGGGGCCTGCCGATTCAATGACACGTGGCTGCAGCTCGTGAATTTAAAAGGGGACCAAGCTACAGGGAACCAGCTCTAACCCAATCATAACTATGGGAAGCTAACTGCAACCTGCACTAGGCTACACATTCCAACAGGCAATGTACCCTAAACATTGTGACTAAAGGGAACCAAACAAAGCCAGCATGGTCTAAGAAAGGCTATAAGGCCTATTAACTCAAACAAACACGTGACAGGGCCTGTGGTAGTGTACATATGTGAGCAAACCACGATCCGTTAAGCAGCATTGTAGAAAACAACTGCTAACTAGAAGGAGGCTAAATATCATAAAGCCTAAAATCCGAGTTATATGCAATATAGCCGCTAACAAGATCACCAGGGAGCTTAAATAGATACCAACTTTCCTCAAAAAGTGGTTCTACCTACCCTGAGTATGCAATCCAACAGGTGATGCACTCAGTGACACAAATAAACCTCTTAACTGGGGAATATGTAGTCACCATCCTCTCAAATAGAGGCCGCTTTACAGCAAAAAGGGCCAACTATTAAGAGAACAGGTGCTAACCTGTGGCAGCATAAATAAGCTCACATATGTAAATGTAGGGTGCGCCTACATAAGCAAGGGGATAATGGGCGTACGGCCTAACAACTCCCTCGGGAGGAGGCCAGAACTAGGAACTATACAACCTAATAAGGGATAGTATACATAAGGTTATGTAAATAACACACCTAACCTAGCTCTCGCCTAGCCGCTAAGCTACGGGCCTTCTTACAGGGCCACAAGCCTAGTGAAGCCTGGGCTTCACCTCCAAATCTCATGGATAAGAGAAAGAAAGTGAAGCTCACAAGCAAACAATGTCAGGCGGCCGATTAAGGCCGACCTAAACATGCATAATAACTGAAGTGACGAGTGCTAACTCAAACTACTCTAGAAAACAGCAGATGAGAAGCTACTCTAAACAACAGGTGGCTAAGAGGCGGCCATTTTGTGGCCTGCACAATATATACTCTAGCCAGTCTGTCAACTTCAGTTTGCCCAAAAACACCCTAATTTTCCTGACTACATGCTCAGAAAACTATACAGGAAAATAAGGTCTTATTTTAACGAATAAAATATAGACCCTCCTGCAGCTCAAAAACCAAAAACTCCTAATGCTCCTTTTTACATGAAAGGATGGAATCTAAGGTTCTTTTAAGCCTAAAGATCCTCTTACTATCAAACAGAACAGCGGGCTGATAGAAATAATGACTATGGGCCCAGCCATCAGTCTGACCATAAGAAGCATCTGAGCATGATATATGTTTATATATACACACACATATACATATATTATAAATATATATATATATATATATAACATATATATATATATATATATACACACAGGAGGTGGAAGAAGAAGAGGAGAGGGTAGATATAAAACACCCTATATAGCTGGGGGATCGATTACAAACGCAACAATGTTTACAAGCGATCACCCGTCTCACTCTCTCTTCCTCCTCCTCCCGTCTGTCTGGGTTCAGATACAAATCTGAATGGCTAGGGGTTTTTCCATGCCTTCCCGATCTCAAACGCGGAGATCAGACCGGAATGGAAAGTATGGAAGCTGCCGTATTAATGGACAGAAAGGAACCGCTCGTCGAGCCGTCCGCGCGCGGCCCCTTTCCTAACGCGCTATCCCGGCAGCTGCAGCCCGCCGAGAAGCGCGTCCCAAACACACAGCAGCTCGCATACACCAGCCAGAGGAGCGCTCGCCGCCGGACGCGATGACATCAAACACGAATGCCATCGTCATCCGGTCGCTCTCGCCAGCCCCAGGGAAGTTGAGAGAGAATAAAACTTTCTCAAACTTCCCACAAGCTCATCTACGAGCCCTATGATTGCAGCCACCGTTAAGCCTCAGCACAAACAGGGGCCAGAACCACCAGGCAGAGATGCAGACAGCTCTTCCCTCGGGAAGAGTGCCAAATGAGAACAGAGTAAAGACAGACAAACACACAGCAGCGTCCTCAAGCACTGTGTATGCGTGCTCCTCTCCAGACAGAAAACGCTCAGAAAAATATGTACATCCAGTGTCAAACCTTGGGACACGGATAAACACACTCTCATGAATGATTGTAAGGTATATATAAAAAACCCTACCGGAGTTGGTATAGATGCAATCAGACAGAACAGGACCGAAAGACGATGAGATGCTGGCTGTCTCTCCAGGCGCTCCTTTATACTTCCGGGTCGCGCCGTATGAAGTCATAGGCTGTCGCCGGCCAATAGGAATTGGAGTTATTGGATAGTGCTTTCAGACACCTGGGTCACGTGACGTTCCCCAATGCGTTACTGCAAACGCAGAGTGGAGTTCCCTTCGAAAGGGAACTATAATATTCATGCTTATAAACAAGAAACACACAATTAATGATTCAAAAAAGCTTTTATTTGGCATACAAACGTGTTAAAATAGGCTTAAAGAAACATTAACATACAGAGAAAATTGGTATACAGTGGTGTTTGTCTTTAATTAAGACTTGTTTTAATTGTGTGAGTGTGAATGAAACATTTTGCATCCTATCTACGTTTTTGTGTGATGTGTGTGTGTGTTTCACTGGTCATCACACTGCTGTGTGTTCAGGCTCTCGGTCACTGCATTCTGGGATGGGTGCGTGGCGTCACAGCTGATGGTTGTTGCTCTGCTCCACTCACTCTCAGTGAGGCTCAGGCTGCTGCTCCAGCTGTACAGTCCATCCTTCTGCAGCACACTGGGACTCAGATTCACAGCAGAGCTCCTGCTGCTGCCATCCACCTTCCAGCTCAGCTTCCAGTCAGAGGGGAATCCCTTACTGCCCACACACACCACTGTAGCCTTACCCTGCTGCAGCTCGTCTCTGGAGGGCGGCAGGACCGTGAGAGTGGGATGAGTGGCAGCTAAAGAGAGAGAAAGAGAGAGAGAGAGAGTTTCATTCTTCTCAAAAACAGCTCTATCAGTCTTTCACTTCCCTTTAAGAGCTTCAGAGTTAATCAAGCAGATATGAAATGCAACAGCCTGTAAAGACATATTAATTATTCATATAATCATTAACTTTTAAGGTTTCTAGTTTTTATTTGTTATAATTATTAAATTATTTCTTGCTAAACTGTTCTAGCTGTTTGTAGATTGAAAGCAACAGCAGTTTAAGACACATTTCTGTCTCATGTGACATTCATTATAAAAAATAGTTTTCATTAATCAAGAATTATTAAAATATGTTTAATAAATATATTTTGAGCCTTCCATAATTCCTAAGCTGTCCTACTTTCTATACTGACACATTTCAAGCATATATAAGAAATACACAATTAAGCTGTTGTTAATATGTAATTCATTTTTCCAAGAGCTCATTGCTTCTACCTTCAGTTAAACTGCTAACAGTGATTGTAAATTAATTACCTAAATTATAACATTATTTGCTAACTACATTCTTAAATTGTAATGTTGAC
Organism: Anabarilius grahami; assembly: GCA_003731715.1. Lineage (NCBI taxonomy): Eukaryota > Metazoa > Chordata > Actinopteri > Cypriniformes > Xenocyprididae > Anabarilius > Anabarilius grahami. The sequence continues at coordinate 2,325,714 of RJVU01042534.1, forward strand.
ATGCCTTCTCTGTAAAGCTACTTTGAAACGATATGTATCGTGAAAAGCGCTATACAAATAAATGTGAATTGAGTTGAATTAATAATTCAAAAAGCTTTTATTTGACTGCAGACTACCAACATTAGCTTTCTATTTCATGCCAAATTAATAAAACACAAAAAGATTTATTCTTTGTCAAATGCAATTTACCATTCTGGATAAAATGCCCAGTAATAAAGCAAAGTGTTTTAAACTGCACTGTAAAAAAATGATTATTTTCATGTTTTGTTATCACAACATTTTTTCTTTTGTCAAATCAACTTAGATAATTAATGTGATTCAGATAACATAATATTTTGTGTTTCTGTTGATTAAACCAATTGCCATCATTGTATTAACTCAATTTTTTTATTTCAATGAACTCAAAATTTTAAGGCAACCAGGTAACTTACTTTTTTAAGTTAAACCAACAATTCTTTTTTACAGTGTGGTCTGGAGGAGAACTAAGGAAAGTGTGTATTTGGTAATGTCACACCAGAATAAAACTTTCAAATTATTTATTCTTATATTAGTATTTAGTATAATTAAAAAAAACAAAAAAACAAAATTTATACTCTGTTGTTCTTTTCATCCAGCGTTTCATTTTTTAAATAAAAAGAGATTTACTTACTTCCAACTGAGAGTCGAGTCCCTCCACCGAACGTGTACCACAGTGATACAAACCCAATCAGCGGCTGTACAAAAACCTCCTGTACTAAAACTGACCCTGACAACCAATTTGCTCTTTTATGACTAATAGCAAAATACATAAACAAACAAACCAGATAAAGCTGCATAATTAAACCAATTTAATTATAAATTTCTCAAATCTACTAAGAAAAATAAACATTATTACTAATACAGTCACTACTGCTAATTAAGAACTAAATATGTACATCATTCTCTTTCAAGTAAATTCATATTTTGATTCTCTTAAGCATTTAATTTACTTATATAATATTTTACATTTTTACACAGCTTTTATATTTTTTATTTTGTATGGTTGTTTACTGTCTAATTTACAGTTCTGTTTTACTTAAAGCAGTATCAATGCAGTAATAAAAATAACATTAGTAATCTCTAAATATGCTGACTATTCAGACACATTTCATTAGTGTTTTCTCATCTTTTTATTTTATTCTGCACTTACTTTCAATAGTCTGATTTCTTCATCAAAAATCCTCCACAATAATTCATTCTCATTCACTGCAAAAACCTTCAAAATATTCTGAGAGCGCCAGACAAGTTTTAATTAAACCATGATGATAATCAAAATATTCATATATTACAATGCCATCATCATATGAGAGAGAAGATATTTCAGTTGAGGAAGGGTTTTTCCACTGTAATGATATTTTGCATTGGCAGCTCATGCCTCAGTGCTCTGGGAGTGTTTATAGTGCTGTGAACGATTTTAACACACAAGATCTGTCCACTCTAAAACAGAAGCCAATATGATTCTCTTCATCTGGGCATTTTTCTGCATCCGAGGTAATAAAACTGAAATATATTTGTTCTTTTTTCCTCATGCTCTAATAATAGTTGTCTTTCTCTCACAGGATCTTTGGGGCAGGTCATTGTGACTCAACCTGAGGTTAAATCAGTTCAGCTTGGTCAAACAGTCTCTATTGATTGTAAGGTCAACACTGTAGTTTATAGGCATCCAACTGGCTCAACATCCGAGGATTACTACATCTCCTGGTACATTCAGAGGCCAGAGGAACCCCTTAAACTCCTTGTATATTACACAACAATGAAGCCCTCAAGTGCTCCATTGAATTTCTTGCTGTTCCTGTTACATATCTAATTTTTGTCAACCAAATCAGTTGTTCTATGATATTTTTCAAATAGTACAGTGGTTCACATTCATATAGAAAAATCATATTTAATCAACACATCTGTTAATATGTAATGTGTGAGTTGTTCAGTATGCAAAGATAAAATTGTTTTACACAAAGAGAAGCAGAAATACCTATTCATTAGTTATGAAAAAAGTAGTTTTAATGTAGTTGTCTAACTCTACAATTACATTCAGAGATTCTCACATTCATACGTACAAGTATGACATAATTAGTAAATATGTATTTTATAAAGTTTGAAACTTATATAGCCTATGGGACTATAGGAACATGAAATTGTCCAGCCATGACTTCTTGCTTCACAGGAGTATAAATGAGGAAACACAAAGGTCAAATTCCCTTAATCATCCATTACAATGAGTAAAACCAAAGAGTTCTTATGTGCAGCAAAAGATTGTTGAGCTTCACAAAATAGAAAGTGGCTATAAGAAAATAGCTAAAGCATCAAAAAGTCCCATTTCATATATAAACTGTTGTTTCAATGTTATAATATATATTTTGATAAAATAAGGTCATGAAAATAAAGGTAAAATGAATCATAAAATCAGGGCTCGTCCGGGATTTAAACCCGGCCCTCTCACACCCTAAGCGAGAATCATACCCCTAGACCAACGAGCCTGGAATATACAAGTACACATGATGTGCCACGTTGCACACAGAGGATAGGCTATAAGTCCATGAAAACATGAATGTGGGATGCTCTTGGATGGAGATGAACGACCTCTCATTCATTTTAATGGGAATTCCTAGGTGTGTGTGTGTGTGTATGTGTGTGCGTGTGTATGCATGTGAGTGTGTTATACATTGGGGATGCCTAAATTTGTGTGTGTCGTTGTTCTGGATTGTGCCAGATTTTTTATATTTGACAAATTAATGTATGTTTGACAAAAAAAAATGATCTGATCATTTTCCACCATTTGCCTTTCATTCCTATGGCGGGTCGAATTGACGGATTTGTTACTAAATAATTTTCATTTCCGGTCAAAATGACAGATCTGAGGTGCAACAGCCTGTAAAAACACATTTTACTGAATCATATTATCATAAATATCTCTTTAATTTATATTTTCAGTATTAAAATATTATTTTAATATCCATGCTGTTCATCACAATAATCACAATGGACGCACGTCCCAAAAAAATAAAAAGTGGTATTTCACATTTTAGGTTGTTTTCGATTTCAAAGTGTTTAATATTTCAGCAATAAAGTGAACACCACATATTTGAGTCAAAAATGCTTTTATTAGGCAGCAATAAAACAACAAACATAGCATTGCTATTTGAACAATATACTAACAGAACGAAAGATTAATTTTTGAGCATTGACTGATTTCGAACAGTCCTTTGTAATAATTTGTGTGTATGTGTGAGTATAAATGAAATATGCATGCCTATAATCTCTGTGTGATGTGTGTGTGTTTCACTGGTCATCACACTGCTGTGTGTTCAGGCTCTCGGTCACTGCATTCTGGGATGGGTGCGTGGCGTCACAGCTGATGGTTGTTGCTCTGCTCCACTCACTCTCAGTGAGGCTCAGGCTGCTGCTCCAGCTGTACAGTCCATCCTTCTGCAGCACACTGGGACTCAGATTCACAGCAGAGCTCCTGCTGCTGCCATCCACCTTCCAGCTCAGCTTCCAGTCAGAGGGGAATCCCTTACTGCCCACACACACCACTGTAGCCTTACCCTGCTGCAGCTCGTCTCTGGAGGGCGGCAGGACCGTGAGAGAGGGACGAGTGGCAGCTAAAGAGAGAGAAAGACTTAAAAACAGTTCTATCAGTCTTTCACTTCCCTTTAAGTGATTCAGAGTTAATCAAGCAGATCTGAGGTGCAACAGCCTGTAAAAACACATTTTACTGAATCATATTATTCTGATTTTAGTCTAAACTGGAGTAATAACATTAATATATTCAGTACTTACAAATATTACAAAAAAATATAACAAATCAGACTGAACTGCATTAGATTTATATCTATTCTGACTCGTGAAAATATATTTAGAGTTTAATAAGAAAACGATTTTGTATTTTATAAAGCATGAAAATGAAGATGTTTTTTTAAACATTAAAAAATATCAAGAGTAATAGAATACATTTCTTTTCAGTATATGAATACACATTCAGAATTATAATCAAGTCTGATATATAACAATATATTATGGAAACTGCTCAATTATATAGCACATATTTACAGTACAGTAATAACTGAAACCTGAAACAGGAGTTAGATATATTTCTGCATTATCTTAAACATTAATATAATCAAGAAAATTGATGAAAATAATTTTATAATATTAATATAAATAATTTTTTTATAAAAATATTTTTTTTTTAATAGAAAAAGATTTACTTACTTCCAACTGAGAGTTGAGTTCCTCCACCGAACGTGCGCCACAGTGATACAAACCCAATCAGCGGCTGTACAAAAACCTCCTGCACTAAAACTGAGTTACACAAACATCAACACACACTGACACTAAAACTTTATCTGTATCTAGTTTAGTTTTGCTCAGTCAGCTGAAAAAAAGAAATAAATTGTTAATGAATAAAATGCTGAAAAATGTATGTTGATTGTTTTTTCAGGTAAATTCCATGATGCATCTGAAAGTGTTTTTGAGTAGAGAGTGCCATTTTTTACAAATAATTAAATAATTAAATGTGTGTTAATTCCAAATAATTTTACAATAATTAAAAATACACAATACATGCATAATTATATTGTTAATTATTTTCATTCTTTTCACATTCTGCACTTCCTTCCAGCATTCAGTTTGGCTCTTTAATGATAAATAAAGGGCAAAAAAGCAAATTTTGTCCAGTCTCCAATTTGTAAAATAAGGAACAGATTTCAGGAAACTGTCAGTATCGTGGAATCTTCTGCTCATATGGTGCTTTGCATAGACAGTGTCAGTGATCTGAGAGTGTTTATAGGTTTAACTCTTCATTGAGCTTCTCTTCATGACAACAGATCTAACAGCCAAAATGACTTTGATCTCCTTTATTATTTGGACACTCTACAGCATGCAAGGTACAGTTACATGTCATTTTTAAAATATATTTAATTACTATACTGTCTAATAATCTGTGCTGTTATCTCTTGTTCTACACAGGTTGTTTAGGACAAATTGTTGTGACTCAGTCTGAGGTTAAATCAGTCCAGCCTGGTCAAACCGTCTCTATTGACTGTAAAGTTGATACTGTCGTTCACAAAAATGAGCAAGGCCAGTACTCTAAAGGGCGCTATTTTGTGTCTTGGTTCAGCCAAAAGCCCGAAGAGGCTCCAAAACTCTTGATTTATTATACAAATGAAAAAAACTCAGGAATTCCATCGAGATTCAGTGGCAGTGGACAAGGAAATGGTCTGGACTTCAGTTTGACCATCAGTGACGCCCAGCTTGAAGATGCAGCAGATTATTACTGTCTGAGTGTCCATGTGATCAGTGGTAAAGACGTGTTCACACAGTGAAAAGGTCCTGTACAAAAACCTCCATTGGTCAGATTACTGACGTCTTCTGATGCCGCCGCAAGTGGAATAAATATGCACAAGCACAAAAATAGCTTATAAGTTTAATATAATTAATCATCCAGTTCAACAATATATATTGTCCACTTTAAATTGATCCAAAGACAGCAAATTTTGTACCTTCAATTTCGATTGAGGGTGAATCCAGTCAAACAGGGCTGCATACACAAAAGCCTTCTTACCTAACTCAGATCTAGCAAAAGGAACAGAAAGAGTATAACAGTTCTGAGAATGTAACATATTTCTCAACAGTTTTCTGTTGAATAAGACAGCAAAGATATGAAGGCAACATCCCCAAGATGGCTTTATAAATAATTAAGTACTAACGCATTTTTCTCCAAAGAGGGCCCACCCACTCTGTTATACAAGGCACAATGATGAATTGAAGATTTACAATTTAATATAAATCTTAGAGCACCATGATAAACTGCATCTAAAGTAGGGGGAAGATAATGGTGCAAACTGATAGACTACGTCGCCATAATCAAGTACAGATAAAAAAATAGCAGAAACCAATTTCTTTCTTGCATTAAATGACAAACAAAACTTGTTCCTAAAATAGAACCCAAGCTTAATTTAAAAAATTTTCTTCAGTTGAGTAATATGAGAACCAAAGGATAAAACATCGTCAATAATGATGCCAAGATATTTGTACTCTTTTACTAATTCAATCACGGTAGCGTCTGAATAGAAATTAAATCACCTTCAAGGTTTTTTGATATATAAAATTGACACATTTTGTCTATTGTACTTTCCAATAATTTGTCTATATGTTTCTATATTTGATTTTTTTTTCAGATTAAATTATTCAACTTAAAATTGAACATATGCAATGGAAAGTTTAATTGTGTTATAATTAAATGTAAAATGTATGGTAAATAGGCGGAAATGTTTTCCTTCAAAATGTGATAAATATTCATGTAAGATACAGCAGCGTAATTTTTTTACAACATAATTTACAACATTTCCCAAATACAAAAATACAAGCAATACAATATAACTAATATTGATCTAAATACATATAGCCTACATCAGCTCCTGTAGATTTATACTTGAATGCTTCTCCATCATTTAGTTTTTTTAATTTAAATATTAAAGTAATTTTTCCATTTATTTCACAACCCACAACAGTGTTTTACAGGACATACTGTTTTTCAGGTTCGCATTTACACTGTGATTAACTGAGAATTTATTTAATTTCTTACTTTATTCTGCACTTACTTCCAGCTCTCAGTTTTGCTCCTCCACAATGATTTTCATTTATTCAGTGTTCAAAAACCTCCAGAATATTTGAAGAGCAGCAGACAACAACTGAATCCTGCAAAAGTGCCTGTTTGATTGTTTTATCACATCAAGTAAATCCAGGAGGAAAGTGGATGTGTTTTCAGGAGTCTGTTGAGTTGAGAGTGTTTTGCATGTTTACTGCTCCACACACAAAACTCCTCTGATGATCAGTGTGTGTTCAGTCCTGACAGAGTCTCTGACACACTGAACAATGATGTCTCTTTTACTGATTCTGGCTACTCTGGCTCTGATGGCTCAAGGTTACATTTTGTTTCCTACATTTTCAGAGTTTGGTATTTATTTTGGGAATCTTTGGCTCTGTTGTACTTTGTTTTAATATTTTAATTACAAATGTTTTTTAATGTTTTTATTTTTTATTTTTATAAAGGACGTAAATATCTCATAATTTGTATTTAAATGTAACACTTACCCCCTCTTTTTTTATTTTTTTTTTATCTCTCCTTCAGTGTCTCATGAAGAGGTCCAGACTCCTGAGTCTCTGTGTGTTAAAGCAGGAGGTTCTGCCACTATTAGCTGCACTGCGTCTTTTGGAATTGGTTATTACATGAGCTGGTATCTGCTGAAACCTGGAAAAACTCCTAAACTCCTGATATACTATTGGAGCAACCTTGCATCTGGAGTTTCAAACCGGTTCAGTGGAAGTTATTCTGGATATCAATTTATGCTGAACATACGTGGAGTCCAGACTGAAGACGCAGGAGATTATTTCTGTATGGGGAGATATGATGGTCCAGTGTTCACACAATAAAACAGCATCGTACAAAAACTTCCCTCAGTCAGACGGCACAATGAATTTACTCAAGCAGTATTAACTAATTTACATTAAATGAGAAATTAATTCTTCAGTATGAACAGAATATATTCTAATTAAATATGCAAATTAGTGCATATTTAATTAGAAAATTTTGTATATTTAAACATAACATTGCAGAAAACTTGGAATGAGCAAATTTTCTTAACATAATCAATCAACTGGTGAAAAATGGTAAAATCTTTTAATTAATTTTTTTCACTCTATTCATCTGGTTTCTCTTGCCTTTTTTTTTTCATCCTGTTCAAATGCATAAATCTTGACAGTCAGAATTCAGACTATTAGCCCTGAATTTAATGTAAACTATGTAAAATAAGTATAAATTAATACAATCTTTTTATTGTCACTGTAATTTTTCAAATACTTTATTTATGAATGTATACATATGAATGTTTATAAATTAAAAGTAGCTCAAATGTGATGCTGTTGATCACAATAATCACAATGGACTACACCACACAGATGAATTTTTGAGCATTGACTGATTCGATTTCGAACAGTCTTCTATAATTTGTGTGTTTATGTGTGAGTGTAAATGAAATACGCATGCCTATAATCTCTGTGTGTGTGTGTGTGTGTTTCACTGGTCATCACACTGCTGTGTGTTCAGGCTCTCGGTCACTGCATTCTGGGATGGGTGCGTGGCGTCACAGCTGATGGTTGTTGCTCTGCTCCACTCACTCTCAGTGAGGCTCAGGCTGCTGCTCCAGCTGTACAGTCCATCCTTCTGCAGCACACTGGGACTCAGATTCACAGCAGAGCTCCTGCTGCTGCCATCCACCTTCCAGCTCAGCTTCCAGTCAGAGGGGAATCCCTTACTGCCCACACACACCACTGTAGCCTTACCCTGCTGCAGCTGGTCTCTGGAGGGCGGCAGGACCGTGAGAGTGGGGAGAGAGAGAGAGAGAGAGAGAGAGAGAGAGAGAGAGAGAGAGAGAGAGTTTCGTTCTTCTTAAAAACAGCTCTGTCAGTCTTTCACTTCCCTTTAAGATATTCAGAGTTAATCAAGCAGATCTGAGGTGCAACAGCCCGTAAAAACACAATCAGCAATCACACATATGTCTATACTTGAATTTTAAAAAGATTCATTATTCCTTATATTGTATTGGATCTATATTTTTTTAATAAGCTATTTTTCATTTGTTCAGATTGTTAAATGATTTCTTGTTACACATTTACTGTATTACTAACAGTGTATTACTAACTGCTTGTAAATTGAAAGTAACACCGAATGAAGACACATTTCTGTCTCATATGACATTCATTAAAAAAGACTTTTCATTAATCGAGAATTAATAAAACATTTAATAATTATTGAAAACTGTTAATAATAAGATAGTTCTAACTTTCTATAATTACTAAGAAGTCCTACTATCTATATTGACACTTTATGCAAAACAAAATGTTTTAATGTTTTCTTGTTTGCCTCTTTTAAATCAATCTGTAGAGGTGAGAAAAAAAACTACTTATACAGATATTAGCTTTATATTTCATGCCAAATGAAAAAAAAAAAAAACATTTATTCTTAATCTTACATTTGTTTTGATGGATAAAATTCTCAGTAATAAAATAGTTGGTTTAAACTGGTCTAAAGAAGAGCTAAGGAAAGTTAGCATATTATTTGGTAATGTCACATCAGAATAAAACTTTCTTTTATTTATTCTTATATTTGTCATTGGTATTACTTCCAACTGAGAGTCGAGTTCCTCCACCGAAGGTCCACCACAGTGATTCAAACCCAATCAGCGGCTGTACAAAAACCTCCTGCACTAAAACTGACACTGACAGAGTTACACTAACATCAACACTGACACTAAAACTGTATCTAGTTTAGTTTTGCTCAGTCAGCTGAAAAAAAGAAATAAATTGTTAATGATTAAAATGTTGTAAAATGTATGATTGTTTTTTGAGGTAAATTCCACAATGCTTCTGAAAGTGTTTTTGAGTAGAGAGTGTTTTGCATATGAACTGAACACTCGCTTAAAACTCCACTGATGATTATTAGTGTGTGACACAGACACACACACTTAAAACAATGATGTCTTTTATTCTAATGCTGTGGACACTCGGTCTGCTCGCACAAGGTTCAAAAAATATATTTTCTACATTATGATGATATATGATACATTTTTTATTTATTTGTGCAAAATTTTGAATTTGTGCTTTATGTTTTATTTTTTATGCATTCCTTTAATTAACTGTTTCACAGCAAACTTCTTTTCATTTGTGTTTGAACTCTCTCTCAGTGTCTCATCAAGAGGTTCAGTCTCCTGAGTCTCTGAGTGTTAAAGCAGGAGAGTCAGTCTCTATGAGCTGCACTGGGACCAGCGGAGTTGGTGGTGACATGAGCTGGTATCTGCTGAAACCTGGAGAAGCTCCTAAACTCCTGATCTATACAACAAGTGAACTTGAATCTGGAGTCCCAGATCGGTTCAGTGGAAGTGGATATGAACCTGATTTTACACTGAACATTCGTGGAGTCCAGCCTGAGGATGCAGGAGTTTATTACTGTATGGGGTATTATTCTGATCCAGCGTTCACACAGTGAAACAGCATCATACAAAAACTTCCCTCAGTCAGACGGCACAATGAATTTACTCAAGCAGAATGAACTAATTTACATTAAATGAGAAATTCATTCTTCAGTATGAACAGAATAGGTAATTGATCTAACATTCTGTCTGTGGTTACAGTTAGAGAAAGACTCTACAGGTAAAAACATAGTTTTTTCTTGCACTGGTAAATTGAGATATTGGGCTATTTCACTTTTCACAATGTGTTGTTTCAGACTACAAAGAAAACATCCAAAACACAGTGTTTGCACTTTATCTATTTGTTTTATTATTGCACTTCATCTATTTGTGTCTGTAGATTATTCATATCTTTAAAGGTCAAATGTTTTTTTCTCTCATGCACTGAGCCAGAAAATCTCCACTTCAGTACAGCACTTACTTTACAGTTTTATTCCTATATTACAGAGGGGTTTGTTCACATTTGCCTGATTTTATAGGCTACATCACTGTGATAGGCTACAACATGGTGATTTTTTTTCTGGCAATTGATTGTATTTTCTGATTTTTGGCGTGATAAAAGAGATTTTCAAAATATCCTGTATAAAAACTCTTGACTCTAATATGTCAACAAAATTTGACACAAAAGTTTGAAGCTGGCTTAATCCAATTTTCAGATTTCTTTTCTGGAAATATATGCAAATTAGTGCATATTTAATTGAAAAATGCCTCACTTGTATATTTAAACAACTTTCAGAAAACTTTTAATTAAAAAATATCTGTGATTCTTAATGTAATCAATCAACTGGTGAACTATTATGAAATCTATTAGTGCCTTTTTTTTACCCTATTCATTTTCATCTTTTTCATCTTTCTTCTTGTACAAATGCATACATCCTGACAGTTAGAATATAAGCCCTAATTTAATGTAAAATAAGTATAAAAGTGATAAAAAAAAATTTTATTGTCAGTGTGATTTCTCAAACAGCTTATTTTGTATATATATATATATATATATATAATGTGGTATGTCACATATTAGGTGATTTGTTCCAAGTGTTTAATTTTTCAGCAAGAAAGTGAACACCATATTTGAGTCAAAATGCTTTTATGCTTTTTTATGCTTTTTAAATGCTTCACCGAACGTCCACCACAGTGATACAAACCCAATCAGCGGCTGTACAAAAATATCCTGCATTAAAACTGACACTGACAGAGTTACACTAACTCTAAAACTGTATCTAGTTTAGTTTTGCTAAGTCAACTAAAAAAAGAAAATAAATTGTTAATGAATAAAATCTTGTAAAATGTATGTTGATTGTTTTTTCAGGTAAATTCCATGATGCATCTGAAAGTGTTTTTGAGTAGAGAGTGTTTTGCATATGAACTGAACACTCGCTTAAAACTCCACTGATGATTATTAGTGTGTGACACAGACACACACACACTTAAAACAATGATGTCTCTTATTCTAATGCTGGGGACACTCGGTCTGCTCGCTCAAGGTTCAAAAATATATTTTCTACATTGTGATGATACATTTGAAAAAAAAAAAAATTTGTTTAATGTTAAACAATTAATTTGTTTCATTATTAATTTCAACTGTTTTATAGTAGATGCAAACTTCTTTTCATTTGTGTTTGAACTCTCAGTGTCTCATCAAGAGGTTCAGTCTCCTGAGTCTCTGAGTGTTAAAGCAGGAGAGTCAGTCTCTATGAGCTGCACTGGGACCAGTGGAGTTGATGATGACATGAGCTGGTATCTGCAGAAACCTGGAGAAGCTCCTAAACTCCTGATCTATACAACAAGTGAACTTGAATCTGGAGTTCCAGATCGGTTCAGTGGAAGTGGATATGAACCTGATTTTACACTAAACATTCGTGAAGTCCAGCCTGAGGATGCAGGAGTTTATTACTGTATGGGGGTTTACAGTGACAGGTTCACACAGTGAAAAAACATCATACAAAAACCTCCCTCAGACACTACAGAGAACATGAGAGTAATTTCAGGTTACAGTTGCCCTGTATAACACTTGAACAAAAGGACATGAACACTTAAAGCAGTAGGCCTAATGGAGATTTTCTTAAGTATTCAACAGTTCGTTCACTTCAGTTTGTCATTTTTCAGATTTTACTGGAAATGAATTAAGTAAAATTTTGAAACTCCAGATGTAAGGTTACTTGCTTTATAGATCAGGAGTTTAGGAGCTTCTCCAGGTTTCTGCAGATACCAGCTCATGTCATTGTTGTACCCCTTGAAAAGGGGGAAAATATATATTAATAAAAGAGACACGGACTCGTGCTGTTGTCTGCGTGCTGAGCTGTATTGGCTGTGACGCACAGCATATATCATATAACATTGTATTGAATGCACACAAGAAGACATTAATTTCCAGACTAAAGCATCATGTTAATATCCAGTCTAGATAAGAGATGCAGATGTATCACAGTCAGTATAACACTGTCGTCCAAATACTTCTTTGGTTACATCTTCATAACTTTTCACTTTTATAATTGTTTTATAATAACACTAAACCCACATTTCGTAAACATTCAGTCCTCTGTATCCATTTTTATAACTTATTTGAAAGTAAAATAAAATAAAATAACTATTTGAACAAAATTTCAGTAGCCCATTATCAATCAACAAGTTAAACATGAAATACAAAATAACATGGACTACATTCAACAAAATATTTGCTCCCAACCATTTAAATTGATAGACAATACAATTTTACCCAAGATTTCCTCGTGGTTAGCATGCCAATCAAACCATTAAACCTCACATTCTAAGCACGTTCAAAAATAAAAAGCATTACAAACTACTGTGCAATCTTAACTTATGACAAGGAAGGCATTAATAAAAATTCCGTACCTTGAAAAGGGGGAAAATATAACGTTATATTAATAAAAGAGACACGGACTCGTGCTGTTGTCTGCGTGCTGAGCTGTATTGGCTGTGACGCACAGCATAGTTCGCGTCAGCTACTCCCGGCAGCCTTTGAGTTCCCCCTACTGGACACTCCTTGAATTACATCTAATTTTTAGTTAACCAACAGAATTAGAACAATAATATACTTCACATGAATTAATAATTTTGACTTAGCACTCTTTATGTTGCAGTTAACAAACTGATAATAGTTATGAACTGTAAAAGTTAATCATATTGATCTTTTTAAACCACTACATCATCACCAACTCCAAGGAAATGGTCTGGACTTCAGTTTGATCATCAGTGATGCCCAGCTTGAAAAGGTCCCATACAAAAACCTCCATTGGTCAGATTACTGACATCTTCTGATGCCGATGCAAGTGGAATACAGTGGTTAAACATGACACACAGCATTTCATATAATTATTTATCCAATCCAACAATGTGTTTATCAATTTTTTATTCATCCTCTTATTCCTATAGCATATAATATTTCCATAATACAGAGTGATTACAAATTTACAAATGTTATGTACATACATGCATACATATTTATTTATTTATTATTGATTGATTGCATAGGTTTATTATTGTGCTCTGTACAAGCTGATAACTATAAACATAATTACAATTTTCCCAAATGTCTGCCCTAATACACATAAAAATTACTTTTGTAATCGAATCACTTAATACTAAATAAAATATAAAAATACAAGCAATACAATATACTAATGATACAGATCTAAATACATAATTTCCTGTAGATTATAGATTTGAAATATTAAGGTAATTTTACCATTTGTTTCACAACCCTCTATATTTCAGGACATAATGACATTTATAATGTGATTAACTGAGCATGTATTTAGTTTCTTATTTCATTCTGCACTTAATTCCTGTTTAGTTGAATTCCTCATCCCAAAGCCTACAATGATTTCCATTTATTAGAGTATTTGAAGAGCAGCAATCAACAACTGAATCCTGTAAAAGTGCCTGTTTGATTGTTTTACCACATTAAGTAAATCCAGGGGGAAAGTGGATGTGTTTTCAGGAGTCTGTTGAGTGGAGAGTGTTTTGCATGTTTACTGCTCCACACACAAAACTCCTCTGATGATCAGTGTGTGTTCAGTCCTGACAGAGTCTCTGACACACTGAACAATAATGTCTCTTTTACTGATTCTGGCTACACTGGCTCTGCTGGCTCAAGGTTAAACATTTTTTCCCTACATTTTCAGAGTTTGGTATTTATTTTTGTAAAGCTTTGCACTCTTTTGTGCTTTGTTTCCATTTATAATTAATTATAAATGTTATTTTTTTTTTAAATAAAGGATGTTAATATCTCATAATTTGTATTTAAATGTAAATTTTGTATCTCTCTCTCAGTGTCTCATGAAGAGGTCCAGACTCCCGAGTCTCTGTCTGTTAAAGCAGGAGGTTCTGCCACTATTAGCTGCACTGCGTCTTCTGGAATTGGTTATTACATGAGCTGGTATCTGCTGAAACCTGGAAAAACTCCTAAACTCTTGATCTACGAAATGAGTAATCTTGCATCTGGAGTTTCAAACCGGTTCAGTGGAAGTTATTCTGGATATCAATTTATGCTGAACATACGTGGAGTCCAGACTGAAGACGCAGGAGATTATTTCTGTATGGGGGCTTATTCTGGTCCAGTGTTCACACAGTGAAACATCATCGTACAAAAACTTCCCTCAGTCAGACGGCACAATGAATTTACTCAAGCAGTATTAACTAATTTACATTAAATGAGAAATGAATTCTTCAGTATAGAATAGAATCTAATTAAACATTCAAATTAGTGCATATTTAATTAGAAAATCTGGTATATTTAAACATAACATTTAAGAAAACTTGAAATTAAAAAAGTATGCAATTTTTAATGTAATCAATCAACTGTGGACGTATTGTGAAATCTTTTATTATTATTATTATTATTATTATTGTACCCTATTCATCTGGTTTGTCTTGCCATTGTTTCTTTCATCTTGTTCAAATGCATAAATCTTGACAGTCAGAATTGAGACTATTGGCCCTAAATTTAATGTAATCTAATTAAAATAAGTATAAATGTAATCAATAAAATATTTTTATTCACTGTATTTTTTTTAAATACCTTATTTTAGATTTTGATGAATGTTTAAAAATTAAAAGTAGGCTAGCTCAAATATTATATTTAATAAAAATTATGATTAAGATGTCAATGTCTCTTTTACTGTAATTGATATTTTTAATATTAAAACATTATTTTTTATATCCATGCTGTTATCAATAATCACAATGGACATACATTCCAAGAAAAATAAAAATNTCTTGGAGTCAGCAACTCTCAATGGTGGAGTACGCACACAATACTTTACCAGTGTCGTCCACGGGCCTATCTCCGTTTGAATGTAGTGTAGGTTACCAGCCACCTATTTTTCCCAGTCTGGAATCCGAGGTCGCGGTCCCCTCTGCCCACGCCTTTGTCCAGAGGTGCCACCGAACTTGGACGAGAGCCCGGGAGACTCTCCTCCAAATGAGGGAACGCACCAAGGCCAAGGCCGATCGCCACCGGTCAAGGCCTCCGGTTTACGTCGTCGGTCAAAAAGTGTGGCTTTCTACTAAGGACATTCCCCTCCGATCCGTTTCTAATAAGCTTGCTCCTAAATTTATTGGTCCGTTCACTGTCACCAAGATCATTAGTCCGGTGGCAGTCCGCCTCAAACTCCCTCCAGTGTACAGGAGGGTTCATTCCGTCTTCCATGTTTCCAAGATTAAACCTGTTTTTCATTCCAAGATTAATCCGCCAGCCCCGGTTCCCCCACCGCCGCGTCTCGTAGACAGTACCGTAGGTTCCTAGGAGGAGGGGTACTGTCACGGTTCACAGATGCATTGTTTCCTTCTTGTCGCGTGCTCTGTGTTGTGACAGCAGTGGGTGTGTTTGTGTATGTATGTGCGCGAGTGTTTGTGGGTGTGTCCAGGCCACATGGATCATCAAGGGATCCAGCTGCCATTCATCACCGTCCCCACCTGCTGCTCATTCACTCACCTCCTTAAATACTCACCTCATTCTCATTCCCTTTGTCAGATCGTTACTTGGAGTTTGTCGTGGTTGTCTTGTCTGTTCCTGTTCGGAGTTCCAGTTGTTCGTCACCAGTTCCCAGTTGTTCGTCATCGTGTCTTGTTGCTCGTCTGGATCCTGGAGTCATCTCATCACCACTCTTCACGTCACCACCTCACGACACCAACCGATCATCCCAGTCCCTGCGCCAACCGAAGTCTGCATCATCCATTGTTTGTTCTTCAGTTACTGCTTGTGTTTAATAAACGGCGTTACTTGCATCTGCTTCCTGTGTTCAATCATGACAGTACCACAGTGATACAAACCCAATCAGCGGCTGTACAAAAACCTCCTGCTCTAAAACTGACACTGACAACCAATATGCTCTTTTATGACTAATAGCAAAATAAATAAACAAACAAACCAGATCAATCTACATAATTAAACTAGTTTAATTTCCCAAATCTACTAAAAAAAAATATATATTATTAATAATACAAACACTACTTCATTATTATTATTATACAAACATGACTTAACTACTAATTAAGAACTAAATATGTACATCAATCACTTTTATGTAAATGTATATTTTGATTCTCTTAAGGCACTTAAATTATATTTTAAATTTGTATACAGCTTTATATTTTATAAGGCTTCCATTACAGTCTAATTTACAATCCTACTTAAAACAATGCGGTATGTAATAAAAACAATAACAGTAATCTCTAAATATGTTACCTATTCAGATCCACATTTCATTTTGTCTTTATTCATCTTTTTATTTTATTCTGCACTTACTTTCAACAGTCAGTTTGGTCCCTCCACCAAAAATCCTCCACAATAATTCATTCTCATTCACTGCAAAAAACCTCCAGAATATACTGAGAGCACCAGACAAGTTTTAATTAAACCATGATGATTAATTCATAAATAAAATATACATATATTACAATGCCATAATCATACGAGAGAGAAGATATTTCAGTTGAGGAAGGGTTTTTCCACTGTAATGATATTTTGCATTGGCAGCTCATGCCTCAGTGCTCTGGGAGTGTTTATAGTGCTGTGAACGATTTTAACACACAAGATCTGTCCACTCTAAAACAGAAGCCAATATGATTCTCTTCATCTGGGCAATTTACTGCATCCAAGATAAAACTGAAATATATTTGAACTTTTTCTTTTTTTCCTCATGCTCTAATTATAGTTTTCTTTCTCTCACAGGCTCTTTGGGACATGTCATTGTGACTCAAACTGAGTTTAAATCAGTTCAGCTTGGTCAAACAGTCTCTATTGATTGTAAGGTCAACACTGTTGTTTATAGGTATTCTGAGGGTTCAGTATCCAAAGATTACTACATCTTCTGGTACATTCAGAGGTCAGAGGAACCCCCTAAACTCCTTATATATTACAAAATAATGAAGCCCTCAAGTGCTCCATATAGAATGAGCGGTGGAGGCAGTTTTCACTATAGGAAATGGTCTTGATTTCATTCTGACCATCAGTGATGCCCAGCTTGAAGATGCAGGAGATTATGACTGTCAGAGGCAACATAAGATAAGTGACAAATGGGTGTTCACACAGTGAAAAAATGCTGCACAAAACAATCCCTTGGTTAAACCTCAGAGAATCCTCTGATGCATCAGAGTTACAGGTCTGAAATGAGAACAAAAACAGGGTTTGCAATGAGAAACACAAAAATGTATTATTTTTATTTTATTTATTTTATTTAATTAATGTTTCCTATCAGTAGAAATAATAATTTAATTTATTGCTGTTCCTGTTACATATCAAATTTTTGTCAGACAAATCAGTTGTTCTATGATATTTTTAGTAAGGTGCTTCACATACATATTGAAAAATCATATTTAATCGATACCTCTAGATCCATAATGTGTGAGTTGTTCATTACACAAAGTAGAGAATCAGAAATACCTATTCATTAGTTATGAAAAAAAAACACCTTTAATGTAGTCGTCTAACATTACAATTACATTCAGTTATTCTCACATTCATATGTACAAGTACATGACATAAATAGTCAATTTGGAGTAGTAAACATCAAACTTGGAGCTGAGTTTGTTGATCAGGGCCATGATCTTGGGGTTGCCCTGGTACTTGGCGATGGCGGCGGGGTTCTGCGCCACATATGCTGCCATCACCTCTGGGTCCTGCATGGCCATGAGAACCTCAGGGTCATTAAATAGCTCGTCTGATCGTTAAAAGAATTAGCATCAGAGTTCACTAACTTTAATACAGCGTGTGCGAGACCTCTTCACATGAGTTATTTAGATAACAGAACTGTGCACAATGGCTTTACACCAAACCCCAATATTACAGCAGAATAACAACAAATTTTTTATATTGATTATTACATTTTAATGATCAATAACTGAGATTATTAGAAGTTTGAAACTGTCAAAGAAAAAAATCAGGCTCATTACCAATTTAATATGTTTCTTGACAGTAAGAGAGGTTCTTGTTCTCAGAAAGAACATTTACATTGTGAAAACTCTTTGCATTGGAGCTGCATGCTTCAGTGCTCAGGGGGTATTTATAGCTCTGTGAGTTTATGAATTTATGACTGACAGCTCTTCTTCATCCAAAAGCAAACATGACTTTAACAGTGGTCATTATTTGGACACTCACAACCTGCACCTGGAGTGAGTACTGTATAATATCATCAGCTGATTTAGAGAAAACTAGAAAATAAACAATCCACAAGTCCTCAGGCACTCAGTATTGAATGTAAATATTATATATGCATTCATTAACTTATATGTTAATGTTTTTGACAGGAACGTGCAGAAAATTTTATAAATTAACATTAACATTTAACTCTATGTTTTGATTCAAGTTAGGTTCTGTATTGTCATTGTTTAGGCGTTCAGTGTACAAAATGTACAACAACATACTTATAGTCCAATGTACAGTGTTTTCTGTCTGTGTCTTCAGGTTCTGTGGGGCAAATTGTAACTCAATCTGAAGCTCAAACAGTTCAGCCTGATCAGACTGTCACTATTCACTGTAATCATAAACCAGCAATAAACCGTGTTAAAAAAGGAACCTCTCAGTATGTATTGTCCTGGTACCATCAGATTCCTGGAGAAGTTCCTAAACTCCTGATCTATTTCACATCAGACAGAGCTTCAGGTGTTTCTACTAGATTTAGTGGCAGGGGAAGTGGAAATAAAATGGATTTTACTCTGCCTATCAGTGGAGTCCAGCCTGAAGATTCAGGAGTTTATTACTGTCAGGGAGTCTCTGCGACAACATACGTGGTGTAGAATGTCTACATATATTTAATTAATAATAAAAATCAGAATGTCTCAATAACATTTCCACGTGAATTACAATCCAATAAAATCCATCCAACCATGATGATGAAAGAAAGCTCACCATGGCCATGTTTCATATACGTGATGAGAAATGAATCCACCATATTCTGTCTGAATCCACATTTGTCTGCTTTCTCTGTCCACAATTACAACACATCATTCCTACAGCATTATTTTATATTTTTGTGATGTTTAACTGCATTCATAAACTCTTGACTCTAATATGTCAACTAAATTTGACACACAAAATTTTGAAGCTGGCTTTATCTAATTTTCAGATTTATGTTCTGGAAATATATGCAAATTAGTGCATATTTAATTAGAAAATGCCCCATTTGTATATGTAAACAACATTTTAGAAATCTTATAATTAAAAAATGTTTGTGATTCTTAATGTAATCAATCAACTGGGGAAGTATTATGAAATCTATTAGTTAATTTTCTTTTTACCCTATTCATTTTCATCTTTTTCATCTTTCTTCTTGTTCAAATGCATACATCCTGACAGTCAGAATTTTAGCCCTAAATTTAATGTAAAATAAGTATAAAAGTAATCAATACATTTTTTTATTTTCACTGTGATTTCTCAAATAGCTTATTTTGGATGTACTGTATATAAACAGGGTCATGCACAGACATTTTGGGGGGCAAGGGCTCAAGTGGAAAAAAGGGCACTTCTCATAAATATTTATTTAAAAAAATAACTCTGACTTCCTTACCAATTTATTTTAATTCCCTCACACAGAGACCGTTGTCTTCTTTAGTATTCACTAGGTTTATCACAAGAGCAGGCAACAGCAAAGGAAACTATGCCACAATGTGCATGTTTTCTACACTACTATTTTCAAGTAGCTATATATTTAGAATAAATGACTGCACCAAGGAGAGGGACATAGTTTCACTAGTAATTTGTTTATTTTGCACAAATCAGTAAATCGTTTTAATTATTTTGGTGTTATCAAGGAAGTCAGTCGCGAGGCTTTTTCTGAGCTTAGAAAAGCAACAGATCTTTCTCTCCGTGCTACCAAGGAGACCGCCAGATCTATTGGGCGGTCTATGGCAGCCCTGGTGGCCACAGAGAGACATCTTTGGCTCAACCTCGCCGACATGAAAGATAGAGATTGATCTTTTCTTCTTGATGCTCCTCTAACACCACCTGGCCTCTTCGGCGACTCAGTCAACACAGTCGTCGAGAGGTTTCAAGAAGCTAAAAAACAGGCGGCTGCTTTTTCTAAATTTCTTCCCCGCCGATCTCAGGTCTCTGGGACTGCTAGTCAAAAAGTGCAGTCCCAGCCGAGTACGAGCTCCTCATATCGAGCGCAACAAAAGGTGAGCGTTGCTTCCCGCGCCCCCCCCACAGAAAGACTGGGGGTCGGGTGAGCGCTCACAACCGAAGCCGACCAAGGGTAAGACGGATCTGAGGACCGTCATTATCCAGCGGAAGGCTTCGGGAAAAAAGTCCTGACGCCAGTGGTATCAGGCTTTTGAGGGCTGTCCCCTCCGGGGTGAGGCGGTGTCCACCTCAGTGCACGGTGCCCGTCTCCCCTCGGTGCCCTCAGGGGGTCGTTCTGCCAACCCTGCCACCTTGTGTGCTTCAGGGCGCAGCGGCTCTCAGCGAAGGTATATCCCAGCGTCCACCCGGCAACGTAGTGGCGCTGGGGTGTTCGCTCCCTCCGAGGAGGGATCAAAAATGGCTAGTTCGGTTGCTTCCTGTCGGTTCGCCGCTTCAGGACACCGGGCTGGTCATGCATCAAACACCAGAGGTCAGTCTCGAGAGACTGATTCCCTTAGTAGATTTTTTGACAGCGTGGAAACTTCTGTCAAACGTATCTCAATGGGTCCTGCACACAGTGGAATTTGGGTACAGAATTCAGTTCGGGTTGCGACCGCCCAGGTTCAACGGGGTACTTTTCACCGAGGTGAGCCCCGAGCAGGCTCTGGTTATGGAACAAGAAGTACAGACTCTCCTGCAAAAAGAAGCAATAGAAAGGGTTCCTTCTCCCAGCAGGGAGTCAGGGTTTTACAGCCTGTACTTCATAGTTCCGAAAAAGGATGGAGGGTTGCGTCCCATTCTAGATCTGCGCATATTGAATCGCTCCGTCAAGAAGCTCAAGTTCAGAATGCTAACTCTGAAACAAATCGTGTCACAAATCAAGTCCGAGGACTGGTTTGTCACTATAGATCTGAAAGACGCATACTTTCATATATCCATCCTTCCTCAACACAGGAAGTTCCTGAGGTTCGCTTTTGGGGGCGAAGCGTACCAATATCGGGTTCTTCCTTTTGGCCAAGCTTTATCTCCCCGCACCTTCACAAAATGCGTGGATGCAGCTCTGGCTCCGTTGCGACTCCAGGGCATCCGCGTGTTGAATTACATAGACGACTGGTTAATTCACGAGTTCACACTTACAAATAATCAGGTAGTAAATAGTGTGCGTAGTAGTATGCGTATTTGGCGTGCTGTCCGAGGAGAGGGCTCCGAGCTCGGTATTTTGGCCCGAACCCAGAGTACTCCCCCCAAAAATTGCAAACAATTGCAGGACAGCAGCCAGAACATTACTGATGACCCCCAAAAAATGCCTTAGGCTGAATGTGCTGCTAGGAGGGTTAGAGAAGGGCCAGTAGAGTTCTCGTCTTATGGATGAAGACATTAG
>RJVU01042534.1:2352699-2374861 GCA_003731715.1 Anabarilius grahami
AAGTGGATTTGGGAGAAGAAAAGGTGGATTGAAGCGACACATACAAATCGTACAATTGAGCTTTATTCATTCTCCTAGAGAAATGAATGTCTGCGCTGATGAGCGCTTGTCTTAGACTTACTACTGTCCATTTTTCGATTGCAGGAATTGTTGGATGGGCCGAGGCATAAGAAGACGCTGGAGATGCTGATTGCTGTCTTGTAGGCGGAGGTGAGGGTAATCCTTGGCGTCGTGGAGTGCGGGAAGTGGCCCGAATGGGCTGACGTCCACGTAGTGGCTCCGGAGATTCGGAGATGACGTCCGGTGGCTCGCGGGTACTCCTAACGTGGGATGGGTGAGGTGAAGATTCCTGGGAGATGAGGGACTCATCGTCGGAGGGAAAAAGTTGAATTTCGGACATTGCAACGATTTGGTAGACCAAATGCTGTAAAACTGTCGAGGAATATGGGTGAGTCGACTGTGTCTATATATATGCTTTCACTCATGCTGATTGGGTAGATATGTTGATTACTGATTGCTAACAGCTGGCTGAAATGACGTGATGATTAGTCAGATTATTTGAATGTTGCTCCTCCCGAATTTTGTTAATAAAACATCATTTCTAGCACAGTCAGAAGAATTGGCGGTTCAGTATCGAGATGCTGTTCTCGCCCATATGAAGCGTCTGGGGTTACAGCTAAACGCAAAGAAGAGTGTGCTTTCTCCAGCTCAGAGAACCTCTTTTCTAGGCGTAATTTGGGATTCAGTGTCAATGCAAGCATGTCTATCGCCAGCTCGCATAGAGGCCATTCTCATAGCCGTGAACAAGCTGAAGCTAGGTCAGTCACACACTGTGTAACAGTTTCAGAGACTGTTAGGTCTGATGGCAGCTGCGTCCAGCGTGATACCTTTTGGCCTGCTGTACATGAGACCTTTGCAGTGGTGGCTCAAAATCAAGGGGTTTTCCCCGAGGGGAAATCCGTTTCGCATGATCAAGATCACGCGGCGATGCCTTCGTGCTTGTGTCATGTGGAAAAAACATTGGTTTCTTTCCCAAGGCCCGGTGTTGGGGGCTCCTTGTCGTCGTGTAACGCTAACGACGGATGCATCCCTCACCGGCTGGGGGGCAGTCATGAGTGGCCGCTTGACTCAGGGTCTGTGGAGGGGACATTATCTTTCCTGGCACATAAACCAGTTAGAGATGATGGCTGTGTTCCTGGCTCTCAAACATTTCCTCCCAGAGCTCAGGGGCCATCATGTGTTGGTCCGCACGGACAACACAGCGGTGGTCTCTTACATAAACCATCAGGGGGGTCTGCGGTCGAGCCCCTTATGCAAGTTGGCACACCAGATCCTTCTGTGGGCCCAGGGGAAGTTGCTGTCAGTCAGGGCAGTATACATCCCAGGGCGTCTGAATCAGGAAGCAGACATCCTGTCGAGGCAGGGGCTGAGGCCCGGGGAGTGGAGACTCCACCCCGAGGTGGTGGAGCTCCTTTGGGAGCTCTTCGGGAAAGCAGATGTGGACTTGTTTGCGTCTCTGGAAACGACCCAATGTCCCCTATACTTCTCCCTCACACATTCAGCCCCCCTGGGGTTGGACGCCATGGTGCAGACGTGGCCGAGGCTGCGTCTGTATGCCTTTCCCCCGATTGCTCTGCTTCCGGGAGTTTTGGAGAGAGTGCGCCAGGACGGGGTCCAGTTGCTACTAGTAGCCCCGTTTTGGCCGGGCCGAGTTTGGTTTTCGGACCTCATTTCGGACCGATCAGGAGGGACCTACTCTCGCAGGCGGGGGGCTCAATCCTTCACCCCCGCCCGGAGTTGTGGAAACTTTGGGCGTGACCTCTGAGAGGGCACAGCTCATAGATTCCGGTCTCCCTACTGAGGTAGTGGAGACCATGCTCCATTCCAGAGCTCCCTCCACGAGGAGGCTGTATTCCTTGAAATGGAATGTTTTCTCTTCTTGGTGTAGAGAACGTAACTTTGATCCTGTTAACTGCCCAGTCGGTACAGTTCTGGAGTTTCTTCAAGAAAAGTTTTCTTCTGGTTTGTCTCCTTCTACTCTAAAGGTCTACGTGGCGGCCATTGCAGCTTACCACGTGCCTTTAGAGGGTGCTTTTCTTGGTAGACACCCATGGTTTACTCGCTTCCTTCGTGGTACTCTGAGGTTGAGGCCTGCGGCACGTCAGAGAGTTCCGTCCTGGGACTTGGCTATATTGTTGGAGGGCCTATCTATTGCTCCTTTTGAGCCTATTGAAGAGGTTAAAGAGAATTGGTGACCTACAAGCCCTTTCGGCCTCTCCATCTTGCTTGGACTTCGCGCCAGGCATGGTTAAAGCCTTCCTCTTTCCTCGGGAAGGTTATGTTCCTAAGGTCCCCACTAATGTGGCGGGCCCTATTATGTTACAGGCCTTTTGTCCTCCTCCATTTCTGGATCCAGACCAGGAAAGACTTAATTTGCTGTGCCCTGTCAGGGCTTTGGATGCCTACGTCCACAGAGTTCCCAAAGCGCTTGACGCAGCGTCTCGTTCCCTCTCAGGGAACCATGGTTACATACGTAACCTGAGACGTTTTTTCGCCCTGAAATGTTATATGTGCATAATATATAGCAATTTCCTGCAGAGGGCACCAAAAGCCTGGTGATTGTTGTTGTTACACAGCAAGATCGAATCTTGTTTTTGGCCAACCAGCATAATTGAAAATATAATATTAGTTAAATAATAATAATAATATTCGGCCACTTCTTTATGATTGAAATGCTACAGCCACTGTAATTTCTTCAGCAAGAATATGTGGACATCAAAACATGCACAGCGCAGGTTTAAACTTTTATTGATGTATTATCCTGTGTAAGCATAGATTTAAGAATGATAGCATTATGCAGTGCTGTATTTTGATTTTTAAATGGTTTTAATAAATCGTGCATCCTTAGAAAACTGTCTAATAATGTGATTCATGGATTCGCGTCCATGGAATGCTCCACTTCTGGTACTGACAGCCCTACAGATATCTTTACCAAAACGCACGGCATAGCACATTAAAGTAATATGACATAAATTGCATTAGTATCAGATCAGGCAGATGCGTTGCTGGTGGTCAAATTATTAACGTGCCGTTAAACACGTAGCTATAAGTAATCTCACCCTTCAATTGCCAAAACTTTCACATGTTTGTGAACATACATAGGCTACCTGAAAGAGATGCACAGGATTCATCTAGTATATGAAAGTGAACTCAAGCAAAACCATTTATCTTTTAAATTATATTATCTTATATATGTTAAAATATAAGTATTCATACTCACAACCACAATATTATGATGATTATACTTTGGTTAATATTATTATACCTATATATCATAATTATAAAACGTGTAATTTTTATTTATTTATTTATTTATTACAAAAACTAATTTTTCTTTTAAACTATTTAAGTGGTATTTAAAGTCAAGTTAACATCAGAGTTCACTAAACTTCACTAATACAGCGTGTGCGAGATTTCTTTACATCTTGCACATCATCTTGCACATCTCACATTTTCATGAGTATGACATGAGTAGGAGTTAGTCAGTGTGTGAATGTAAAATAACAACTCAGAACAACTTTTTGATTTAGGAGATTTAGATAACAGATTTAGTTCACAATTACTCTATTAAACCTACAATATACAGCAGAACAACAATAAAATCAGTTATATTGATCAAGAACTTTTAATCATCGATAACTGAGATTATTAGAATGTTGAAACTGTCCAAGAAAAATAATCAGGCTCATCCAGACCAAGTGAAATATGTTTCTTGACAGTAGGCTCTTGTCCTCAGAAAGAACATTTACATTGTGAAAACACTTTGCATTGGAGCTGCATGCTTCAGTGCTCAGGAGGTATTTATAGCCCTGTGAGTTTATGATTTTATGACTGACAGCTCTTCTTCATCCAAAAGCAAACATGACTTTAATAGCCGTCATTATTTGGACACTCACAACCTGCATGGAGTAAGTATATAGAAATTCATTTCATCAGCCAATTTAGAGAAAACTCCACAGGTGGTGAAATAAAGAAAGACATATGAATTATTGGATTATAATGTATATGTTTTGATATTTATGATGATACTTAGTCCTTGTAGTGCAACAGTAAGAAATATTGTGTCTTGACAGATACCTTAACCATAAAAGGTGTTAGTCTCAGTGTTGTGCTCATCGGTTTTATATTATTCTCCAGTGTTTTCTGTCTCTGTCTTCAGGTTCTGTGGGACAAACTCTGACTCAATCTGAAGCTCAAACAGTTCAGCCTGATCAGACTGTCACTATTCACTGTAATCATAAACCAGCAATGAACAGTGTTAAACCAAAAACCTCTCAGTATAGCATGGCCTGGTATCATCAGATTCCTGGAGAAGTTCCTAAACTCCTGATCTATGCCACATCAGACAGAGCTTCAGGTGTTTCTTCTAGATTCAGTGGCAGTGAAAGTGGAAACCACATGGATTTTACTCTGACCATCAGTGGAGTCCAGCCTGAAGATTCAGGAGTTTATTACTGTCAGAGTCTACACAGTAAGACAGGAGATTCAAAGAACCCAGACTGGGTGTTCACACAGTGTAAAAGTGTCATACAAAAACCTCCTTGGCTGAGAAAGCAGAATTGCAGCTTTGAGTTTCTGCAGATGTTGACGTTGAAGATCATTATTCACCTCACTGACTTTACACACAAACACAGAGACTATTTAAGGCTGGTGACATGTTGCGGTTCATTATTGTCACACATTACTCAACACATACATTTTTTAATATTAAACTTAAGAATGGCTCAATCATGAATTACACATGAATTCCAATCCAATAAATTACATCCAAAATAAAGATTATGTGGACAAAGCTTATGTAATGAAAATAACATATAAACTAATAGAATCAAAATAAAAAGAATAAAAGACTATGATATAGCAACAAATAAAATTAAAGATTAAACTATTTTAAAGGGTAATATTAAAAATATGCTATAATATTTATCCTTTGAAACAATAAATACATACAATTAATGATTCAAAAAGCTTTTATTTGGCCAAAAATGTTTAGGTTATTAAACGTGTTAAAGCATGCTTAAGGAAATTTTTACATACAGAGCAAAATGGTACACAATGTTGTTTGTCCTTTAGTAAGATTGTGTGTGTATGTGTGAGTATAAATGAATTATGCATGACTATAATCTCTGTGTGATGTGTGTGTGTTTCACTGGTCATCACACTGCTGTGTGTTCAGGCTCTCGGTCACTGCATTCTGGGATGGGTGTGTGGCGTCACAGCTGATGGTTGTTGCTCTGCTCCACTCACTCTCAGTGAGGCTCAGGCTGCTGCTCCAGCTGTACAGTCCATCCTTCTGCAGCACACTGGGACTCAGATTCACAGCAGAGCTCCTGCTGCTGCCATCCACCTTCCAGCTCAGCTTCCAGTCAGAGGGGAATCCCTTACTGCCCACACACACCACTGTAGCCTTACCCTGCTGCAGCTCGTCTCTGGAGGGCGGCAGGACCGTGAGAGTGGGACGAGTGGCAGCTAAAGAGAGAGCGATGGAAACTGAGAAGTTTCATTCTTCTTAAAAACAGCTCTATCAGTCTTTCACTTCCTTTTAAGAGATTCAGAATTATTTAAGCAGATCTGAGGTGCAACAGCCTGTAAAAACACATTTACCAGCAATCACACATATGTCTATACTTGGTTTTTAAAAAGATTAATCATTCATTACATTCATTTAATTTTTTAATAATCGTATTTTCCATCTGTTCGAATTATTAAATGATTTCTTGTTACACATTTACTGTATTACTAACAGTGTATTACTGTTTGTAGATTGAAAGTAACCCTGAATGAAGACACATTTCTGTCTCATGTGACATTTATTAAAAAAGACTTTAAATTAAAAAAATTTCATTGAGAATTATTAAAAGGTTTAATAATTATTAAAAACTTGTTAATAATAAGATAGTTCTAACTTTCTATAATTACTAAGACGTCCTACTATCTATATTGACACTTTATGCATAACAAAATGTTTTAATGTTTTCTTGTTTGCCTGTTAAATCATCTGAAGAGGTGAGGGAAAAAACTACTTATACAGACATTAACTTTATATTTCATGCCAAACGAATAAAATAATACAAACATTTATTCTTTGTCAAATAAGATTTACCATTTTGATGGATAAAATTCTCAGTAATAAAATAGTTATGGTTTAAACTGGTCTAAAGAAGAGCTAGGGAAAGTTAGCATATTATTTGGTAATGTCACACCACAAAACTTTCAATTATTTATTCTTATATTTGTCATTGGTATTATTATTATTTTTTTAAATGTCCTCTGTTGTTCTTTTCATTCAGTGTTTCATTTATGAAATAAAAAGAGACTTAATAAAATGAGATTTACTTACTTCCAACTGAGAGTCGAGTTCCTCCACCGAAAGTCAACCACAGTGATACAAACTCAATCAGCGGCTGTACAAAAACCTCCTGCTCTAAAACTGACACTACCATAACCAATTTGCTCTTTTATGACTAATAGAAAAATAAATAAATAAACAAACAAACCAGATAAAACTGGATAATTAAACCAGTTTGATTTAGATAATTTCCCAAATCTACTAAGAAAAATAATCGTTATTAAAACTAATACAAACACGACTTAATTACTAATTAAGAACCATATTCGTATATCAATCACTTTCATGTAAATTCAATTTATATTATGATTCGCTTAAGCATTTAATTCACTTAAAAAATATATATATTTTAAATTTGTATACAGCTTTGTATTTTATGTGGCTTTCATTATAGTCTCATTTACAATCCTGTATTATATAGAGCAATGTATGTAATAAAAACAACAATAGTAATCTCTAAATATGCTACCTATTCTGATCCACATTTCATTAGTGTTTATTCATCATTTTATTTTATTCTGCACTTACTTTCAACAGTCAGTTTGGTCCCTCCACCAAAAATCCTCCACAATAATTCATTCTCATTCACTGCAAAAACCTCCAGAATATTCTGAGAGCGCCAGACAAGTTTGAATTAAACCATGATGATTAACCCATAAATAAAATATACATACAGTGCGTACAGAAAGTATTCAGACCCCCTTAAATTTTTCACTCTTTGTTATATTGCAGCCATTTGCTAAAATCATTTAAGTTCATTTTTTTCCTCATTAATGTACACACAGCACCCCATATTGACAGAAAAACACAGAATTGTTGACATTTTTGCAGATTTATTAAAAAAGAAAAACTGAAATATCACATGGTCCTAAGTATTCAGACCCTTTGCTGTGACACTCGTATTTAATTCAGGTGCTGTCCATTTCTTCTGATCATCCTTGAGATGGTTCTACACCTTCATTTGAGTCCAGCTGTGTTTGATTATACTGATTGGACTTGATTAGGAAAGCCACACACCTGTCTATATAAGACCTTACAGCTCACAGTGCATGTCAGAGCAAATGAGAATCATGAAGTCAAAGGAACTGCCTGAAGAGCTCAGAGACAGAATTGTGGCAAGGCACAGATCTGGCCAAGGTTACAAAAAATTTTTTTTGCTGCACTTAAGGTTCCTAAGAGCACAGTGGCCTCCATAATCCTTAAATGGAAGACGTTTGGGAAGACCAGAACTCTTCCTAGAGCTGGCCGTCCGGCCAAACTGAGCTATCGGGGTAGAAGAGCCTTGCCCAAAGATCACTGTGGCTGAGCTCCAGAGATGCAGTCGGGAGATGGGAGAAAGTTGTAGAAAGTCAACCATCATGGCAGCCCTCCACCAGTCGGGGCTTTATGGCAGAGTGGCCCGACGGAAGCCTCTCCTCAGTGCAAGACACATGAAAGCCCCCATGGAGTTTGCTAAAAAACACCTGAAGGACTCAAAGATGGTGAGAAATAAGATTCTCTGGTCTGATGAGACCAAGATAGAACTTTTTGGCCTTAATTCTAAGTGGTATGTGTGGAGAAAACCAGGCATTGCTCATCACCTGTCCAATACAGTCCCAACAGTGAAGCATGGTGGTGGCAGCATCATGCTGTGGGGGTGTTTTTCAGCTGCAGGGACAGGACGACTGGTTGCAATCGAGGGAAAGATGAATGCGGCCAAGTACAGGGATATCCTGGACGAAAACCTTCTCCAGAGTGCTCAGGACCTCAGACTGGGCCGAAGGTTTACCTTCCAACAAGACAATGACCCTAAGCACACAGCTAAAATAACGAAGGAGTGGCTTCACAACAACTCCGTGACTGTTCTTGAATGGCCCAGCCAGAGCCCCGACTTAAACATTGAGCATCTCTGGAGAGACCTAAAAATGGCTGCCCACCAACGTTTACCATCCGGAAATGTAATATATGTACATGTATGAAATTTACATTTATAAAATATATCCACATATACAGTGAAAACATATATGAAACCTATTCGAAAATGGAACAATTTCATATATTGACATATAAAAATAGCCCATATAAATATATATGTTTATGTAGGGCTGCACGATTAATCGCATGCGATTGTCATGCGTGTCTCGTCAGAAAAGCCGGTTCTGTGATTAACGGTAAATGTCCATCACCTGCTTTCAAATGGAGCGGCACTTAATATACAGAGCCGTAGTTCGCGGACAAGCTACGCAATATCGCGTTCATAACCGCATGCGATTCATCTGCGATTATGAACGCAATATTGCGTAGCTTGTCCGCGAACTACGGCTCTGTATATTAAGTGCCGCTCCATTTGAAAGCAGGTGATGGACATTTACCGCTAATCACAGAACCGGCTTTACTGACGAGACACGCATGACAATCTCATGCGATTAATCGTGCAGCCCTATGTTTATGTATGTATAAAACAGTCTTATATACATATATGTCACATATAAAGTGAAAACATATATGTACATATATATCTGTCCATATATGAAACCTATTCGAAAATGGAACAATTTCATATATTGACATATAAAACTAGCCCATATAAATATATATGTTAATGTATGTATAAAACAGTCTTATACACATATATGTCACATATATAAATATCAATATACATGACAAACTATTCTTTGTATAAATGTTCAATATACAAATTACACATATATGTTTAGCATATTGCTTACAATGCACATGGCCTTAAATGTTAAACGGTGCAGTTAGGAAAAATAGAATACAGTAAAACAGTTAAAACATTAAATCTTTATTAAAACATTAAATTATTTAAAACAAAAAAATTAAGTTGTGCAAAATTAGAAAACTAATTAACACAATAAAACAAGCCCAGAACAGGAAAATCCACCAACAGGGGCCTGTACCATGAAGCTGGATTAGCTGGCTAGCCAGGTAAGTTTCAGATTAGTTTGCCCCAATTCTGGGTTTTAGGTACCATGAATGTGACTTGGCTTTTAGCGGTGTTCATCAACATCATAACTTGCACCCCACGGCTAACCTCTCAACCGGTAATAAAATTGTCTGGCTTTAATAATAATTACTTAGAATTATTATATGACTTATATTATATGATATTATTATTAATTCATTAAACAAGTGATTTTAGTTTAGCAGTTGTTATTAAGCATTTAGTTTCAATGAAAATTAATATATACAGATCATATGTAATATAAATAAGCTGTAAATAAACTTCAAATATGATGTGACCTTACATGTTTGAGTCTCTATTGCTATTATTTTAGACCCATACTCGGAATTTGTGCTCTGCATTTAACCCATCCAAGTGCACAAACACACAGCCATTGCTGCGGCGCCTGGGGAGCAGTTGGGGGTACAGTGCCTTGCTCAAGGGTCTCATCTCAGTCATGGTATTGAGGGTGGGGAGAGCGCTGGACATTCACTCCCCTCACCGACAATCCCTGCCGGACCTGAGACTCGAACCCATGACCTTTGGGTTACAAGTCCGACTCTCTATCCATTAGGCCACGACTGCCCCAACTATACAAACTAACTTCACAAGTTACTAATCCTATAACACTGAGTTTGTTCAACTACCTTCATGTTACAGGCCCCAGGTATATGATACATACTGTTCATTTTTGTCATCCAGTCTTTTTGGATGTCCACAGCTCAGTGACCTTTTGATTAATAGCAA
This sequence comes from Anabarilius grahami, assembly GCA_003731715.1. Lineage (NCBI taxonomy): Eukaryota > Metazoa > Chordata > Actinopteri > Cypriniformes > Xenocyprididae > Anabarilius > Anabarilius grahami. Next base: position 2,362,800 of record RJVU01042534.1, read on the forward strand.
CCCTTAGTTGGCCCCTGGTGGATCACTGCATCTGTAAAAAAGACAAAGAAATGTCTTTTAGTTTTACAACATTTATCTAAGGACATCCAAATTATAATCCCCTAAAACACATTAAATGAACACGGGCATACTTCGTTAGGTAGATAAACTAAATGTTACTGAAATTTAGGCATTTTTCAGAACCAGGTGTAATCCCAATTCTATTTTATACCCCTTCGCCCTTGCCCCTGCCCCTTGAATCAGAGTGGCAAGGTGTAGGGGTGAAAATATTCCCCTGAGAAATGGGAAACCACTACTACACATCATCATAGTTTCTTTTATTAGTGTCCTGTAACATTTAACCAGTATGAACAGCAATGAAGTGCGCATATCAACAGAAATCAGGCACGAGCAAGTTTAACAGATTACTCACTCACAACATTGTTTTGCATTGTAGTTTGGACGGCGCTCGGTTTCAGTTAGAAAACGTATGAGCCTTCGAGTTTCCCAAGACTGGTGAAGCCGCTTTTCCATCGGGCCAAGCTGTTTGTTTAACCGTTGCATTTCGTGCCGAGTCGGCTGGTACGGATATGGTTTCATTTTCTACTGTGGCGCTGCGATAATAGAGCTCTTTGCAAAGTAATACAAACGAGTTAGTTGTTGCCTTGGTAACGCAAGAGTTTACAGACGATACGAGATGTGTTCACATCATTCAAATAGCAGCCAGGGAACACATAAGTGATCGATCCTGAGTGGAAATATCACTACCATGATCACTACACGCATTCTAGCAGCACAGTAGTCGGTGTATGCAGGGAAATTTCTCATACCCCTTAGTTCGAAGTGTGGTCCCGAAAAATCTTCGTTTGAAGGGCTATCTGGCCCTTTCCCTTACCCCTACCACTCCAGCCAAAAGAGAATTGAGACACCCCTACCCCTTCACGTGAACGCACAAAATGAAGGGGTAGGGGTAGAAATGGGATTGGGCCTAAGGACCGGACTGATGTTGTGTCCTCGTTGGTTTTCTAGGGTGGACTGTCTCTGTGGGAAAAAAGGGGAATACAAAGTGTAGAATCTAAAGCAAAAATTACTAGGGCTATGATATTTTTTAAACGCCCCTGGTTTCACAGACAAGGCTTAAGCTAGCCCTAGACTAAAATGCATGTTTGAGCTGTTTTAACTGAAAGAAACTTGAACTGATATATCTTAAATCATGTCTAAGCCATTGTTCTGTCTCAAGATGCACACAAGTAATGTTTTTTTTCTTCTAGTGTACGTTTATAAAAGCTACTTAAATATTGTAATTGAACTAAGGCCTAATCCTGGCTTAGGCCTGTCTGTGAAACACAGAGCAGTTAACAGTCATGCACTTTTATTTCTGCACTACATGTGTCTGACAGCTAAAATATTACTTTTCAAAGACGTTATTCTCACATAAACATTTAAAGATCATAGAATTATGCACTTCAGTGTAATAATCTACTCGTAGTTAACGTTAGCTGTTAAATATGAACACACAACGCACACAATTATGCAGTAATAGAGCAATTTTAAAAAACGTAATAGTTAAACACGGTTAATGTCTGCTCAATTAACTTATCTGTAGCCTACTAGCTGCGCTAACGTTACCCTGACCAGTAGCTTGGTATATCAATGGCTCATACAGTTTAGCGATCATTTAAAATGTATTCTCCGTGCAATATCAATGTGTGAATTATAATACAAAAATCTGAAATTACCTGCACCTTTATGCACCATTGCCTCGTACAAATGCCATCCGCCTGGTTTATTCTTCAGTCCACCTCTCGGTTAAATATACAGATCTGTCATCGAGTCCATCCATGAAATCATCATTATCTCAGTCCGTTTCTTGTTTCCACTCGACAAGCGCGAACATGTTCATCCGTTGGTCTCGATCCTGAACGCGCGTAATTTGGCGGTCTTCTTCTTATTCTTCTGTAGTTTTTATTGCTTTATATCACGCAATTGCGACTTTATATCTCAGAATTCTGACTTTTTATCACGCAATTGCGACTTTATATCTCAGAATTCTGACTTTTTATCACGCAATTAACTGATGGTCAGTGTCTGTCTGTGTAACAGTGCATCCAACGATAGCCGTGCTGCCGTGAAGTCTGAAGCTGTTGGTGTATAAAATGTGCCACTTCAGCTTTGTCTGATTTATTGCGCCTCCGCCACAGCTGATTCTTATTGTTATTACTATTATATTGTTATTATTGTCAAATTCATTTGTGTATCCATGCAAAGTTGATGAAACATGATAGGAATTGGTGTTTTAGTATTAAGCCCACTAGATGGCAGTAAAAGCTGTTTTTTCTCCTTGAAACGCTGTGCTCATGTACAAGGTTACCGTGGAAACATTCTATATGCATATTCCTGCATAATGCATATGTCCGGAGACTAATCTTTATGTGTCTCCTTCAGTAAAATCTAAATTTCTTTATTGGTAAATCGGCGCTAAAAATAATCCTTTATGATGTCCTCTATTTTATGTATAATAATAACAAAGCAGCAATCCTGATAGTCTATTTAATGTATAATAACAAAGCAGCAATCCTGATGGTCAGTCGCAATGAAAGAAAACGCAAGCAAAGTAAGAACTATGAGAAATAACGTTTCACACAGTTGTGAGAAAAAAAGTCAGAATTGCGAGAAAAAAAGTCAGAATTCTGACTTTTTATCACGCAATTGCGAGTTTATATCTCAGAATTCTGACTTTTTATCACGCAATTGCGAGTTTATATCTCAGAATTCTGACTTTTTATCACGCAATTGCGAGTTTTTTCTCAGAATTCTGACTTTATATCACGTAATTGCGAGTTTATATCTCAGAATTCTGACTTTATATCACGCAATTGCGAGTTTATATCTCAGAATTAATACGCAAGATGGCGCCGCGCATGGCAGCTTCAGTGCATAGCTCTTCAGTGTTTGTTCTGTTTTTGTTCGTTTTTCCAGTTTTTTGTTTTTCAAACACCATCAGTTTTACCAGGGATGAACTGCTGAACATTCGGCAGTACACACCACAAAATCTTTTACCGGATTTCGATTATTCAGACGTTTTGTTGAACGTTGTAGTCAGCGGAGCGGCAGCGCTGTTAAGACACTTCAAGACACGCAGACGGGGAAAGCGCGCCGGTGCGCTCGTGAAACTCAGACAGCGCGGATTAAGAACGCCGCTCCCCAGCATCCATCTGGCGAATCTCCGCTCTCTTCCCAACAAAACAGACGAACTCCTTCTGCTCTCCCGGACAAATAAGGATTTTTCAAACTCTGCTGCTCTGTGCTTCACGGAGACCTGGCTGAACGACGCCATTCCGGACAGCGCGTTAAGTCTGCCGGGCTTTCAGCTGTTCAGATCAGATCGCGACGCAGAATCAACGGGGAAATCACGCGGTGGTGGTACGTGCTTTTACATCAACGAAAGGTGGTGTTCAGATGTAACTGTGTTAAAGAAGACGTGCTGTCCAGATCTTGAAACACTCTTCATTAACTGCAAGCCGTTCTATTCGCCGCGGGAGTTTTGTTCGTTCATTCTGGTGAGTGTCTACATTCCTCCGCAATCGCACGTGAGCTCAGCTTTACAGATACTCGCTGATATGATCACAGAGAGCGAGCAACAACACCCGGACTCTGTTCTAATCATTCTCGGGGACTTTAATAAAGCCGTTCTCTCACGTGAACTTCCAAAATACAGACAGCATGTTACTTGTCCCACCAGAGACAGTAATACACTGGATCACTGTTACACAGCAATAAGGGATGCATATCACTCTGTCCCACGGGCAGCTTTGGGGCTCTCTGATCACTGTCTAGTTCATCTCATACCGACCTACAGACAGAAACTAAAATCAGCTAAACCTGTAGCAAAGACTGTAAAGAGATGGACCACCGAAACAGAGCAGGCTTTACAATCCTGTTTCGAATGGACTGATTGGAGTGTTTTTGAAGCTGCTGCCAGCGATCTGGACGAGCTCACAGAGACTGTTACATCATATATCAGTTTCTGTGAGGATTTGTGCATTCCTACAAAGACTCATTTCACTTACAACAATGACAAACCCTGGTTCACTGCAAAACTCAGCCAGCTCCGTCAGGCCAAAGAAGATGCTCGCAGAAAAGGGGACAGAGTCTTGTACAAACAGGCCAAATACACACTGGAAAAGGAGATTAGAGTGGCAAAGAGGAATTATTCTGATAAACTTCGGAATCAGTTCTCTTCTAATGACACAGCTTCAGTGTGGAAAGGTCTAAAAGACATCACCAATTACAAGACACCATCCCCCAGCTCTGTGGCAAATCAACACCTGGCAGACGATCTGAACGAGTTTTATTGCAGGTTTGAGAAATCACCATCACCATCATCATCATCATCATCATCATCATCATCATCATCATCATCATCATCATCATCATCATCATCATCATCATCATCATCATCATCATCATCATCATCATCATCATCATCATCATCATCATCATCATCATCATCATCATCATCATCATCATCATCATCATCATCATCATCATCATCATCATCATCATCATCATCATCATCATCATCATCATCATCATCATCATCATCATCATCATCATCATCATCATCATCATCATCATCATCATCATCATCATCATCATCATCATCATCATCATCATCATCATCATCATCATCATCATCATCATCATCATCATCATCATCATCATCATCATCATCATCATCATCATCATCATCATCATCATCATCATCATCATCATCATCATCATCATCATCATCATCATCATCATCATCATCATCATCATCATCATCATCATCATCATCATCATCATCATCATCATCATCATCATCATCATCATCATCATCATCATCATCATCATCATCATCATCATCATCATCATCATCATCATCATCATCATCATCATCATCATCATCATCATCATCATCATCATCATCATCATCATCATCATCATCATCATCATCATCATCATCATCATCATCATCATCATCATCATCATCATCATCATCATCATCACAATCACCATTCACACCTCCAACAACCCCCCTCTCCCCCACACCTACAATTCAGTTCAGTGAAGATGATGTGCGCCAGGTCTTCAGAAAGAACAAGAGAAGAAAGGCACCAGGCCCAGACAGCGTTTCACCAGCCTGTCTGAAAACCTGCGCTGACCAGCTGGCCCCCATCTTCACAAAGATCTTCAACAGGTCACTGGAGCTGTGCGAAGTCCCCTCATGCTTCAAACGCTCCACCATCATCCCCGTCCCAAAGAAACCCAAAATTACTGGTCTTAATGACTACAGACCTGTGGCTCTAACGTCTGTGGCCATGAAGTCATTTGAAAGACTGGTTCTGGCTTATCTGAAGGACATCACTGGACCCTTACTGGACCCCCTGCAGTTTGCTTACCGAGCAAACAGGTCTGTGGATGATGCAGTCAATATGGGACTGCATTATGTTCTCCAGCATCTGGACAGACCAGGGACTTATGTGAGGATCCTGTTTGTGGACTTCAGCTCTGCTTTTAACACCATCATCCCATCACTCCTCCAGCCCAAACTAACTCAGCTCTCCGTGCCCACCTCTGTCTGTCAGTGGATCACCAGCTTCCTGACAGACAGGCAGCAGCTAGTGAGGCTGGGAAAATTCTCATCCAGCACCCGCACCATCAGCACCGGCGCCCCTCAGGGCTGTGTCCTCTCCCCACTGCTCTTCTCCCTCTACACCAACGACTGCACCTCTAAAGACCCCTCTGTCAAGCTCCTGAAGTTTGCGGACGACACCACAGTCATCGGCCTCATCCGGGACGGAGACGAGTCTGCTTACAGACTGGAGGTTGAACAGCTGGCTGTCTGGTGCAGTCTTAACAACCTGGAGCTCAACACGCTCAAGACAGTGGAGATGATCGTGGACTTCAGGAGAAACCCCCCTGCTCTCCCCCCACTCACCATCATGAACAGCACTGTGACTGCAGTGGAGTCATTCAGGTTCCTGGGCACCACCATCTCACAGGACCTGAAGTGGGACATTCACATTGACTCCACTGTGAAAAAGGCCCAGCAGAGGTTGTACTTCCTTCGCCAGCTGAGGAAGTTCAACCTGCCACAGGAGCTGCTGAAACAGTTCTACTCTGCCATCATTGAATCCATCCTCTGCACTTCAATTACCGTCTGGTTCAGCTCAGCTACCAAATCTGACCTCAGAAGACTACAGAGGGTAGTCCGGTCTGCTGAGCGAATCATTGGCACAACCCTCCCCACTCTCCAAGAACAAGAACTTAATTTTTTTCCAGAGTGAAAAAAAGGGCAAAGAAGATCACTCTGGACCCCTCACATCCAGCACACTCCCTCTTTGAACTGTTGCCATCTGGTCGACGCTACAGAGCCCTGAGCACCAGAACGACCAGACACAGGAACAGTTTCTTCCCTCAGGCAATCCATCTCATGAACACTTGACAAACATGGAACACACAACACAATTACACATTATTTACTTAAAACACTTACTTATACTTCAAATTTGCACACATAACTGCACATACAATTGTCTATATTATATATTGTTTTTTGCTTTTTTTGCACTTTGTCTATCTTGTAAATTCGTATATTATTATTTTATTCCTTTTATTATGTGTCTTGTCTTGTCGCTGTCACTCTGTTGCACTGTGGAGCTTCTGTCACTAAAACAAATTCCTAGTATGTGTAAACAACATACCTGGCAATAAAGCTCTTTCTGATTCTGATTCTGAATTCTGACTTTATATCACGCAATTGCGACTTTTTTCTCAGAATTCTGACTTTATAAGTCGCAATTCTGAGATAAAAAGTCGCAATTAATCTTTTTTTTTTTTTTTTTGTGGCGGAAACGGACTTCCATAAACCTGTGTTCTGTCCTATATTTACCCAGCCCTTCGGCTAAAAACGACCCAAAATATATATATGCATGTGTGAGAGTAGAAATGTATGTATGTGAAAGTGTGTGAGAGTAGAAATGTATGTTTGAGCCAGCAACCAGTCTGGGGTGGCACATAAAAATGAGTTTGACTATAAAGTACTGGACTGTTTTAATGCCTACAACACAACTGAATACAATGAATTACTTAATTGTAATTGAGGTAGTGTTGGAATAGATCAAGTAACACTGAGTGAATTTAACTTTTTTTTTCTTAATCTTATACCGTTTCAAATACTAACTGAAAATGTTTAACATTCAATTAGTTGCCAAAATAAATTAATTGCAATAATTCTATCATACTTAAATGAAACTCATTACAGAGGGAAAAAAAAGGATCCTCATGTGCAACAATGTGAATATGATTACAGTGGCAGCACAAAACAAATACCAGAATGTAACATCTGTAATTTTATACACAATTAAATTCTGCTTACTAATCGGAAATGGCACTTGTTTTTGAGTACAAATGAACATGACTCACATTTATTTGTGCATTTAACTACAGATAAAAAATTACATTTCATTTGTGCCTTATATTGTGCGCTCACATAGCAGTAGGTTTTATACATTTGAGGCTGATGCTTGCGACACATATATAAAAAATACATGTATGTTTTTTTGTTTTGTTTTGTTTTTTACGTTTTAACATTGCTTAAATCATCTCCACATTTAATCATGTTGTATTTACCCAGCTGTTCAGTGATAAAAAGATAGAAATGGCAGTTGTGAGCACCCCCTATTTCCACCCCTGAAGACACTTTGCATATGAGCTGCATGCTTCAGTGCTCTGGAGGTCTTTATAGATCTGTGAATTTATTATTTTTTGACTGACAGCTCTCCTTCATGATAACAGATCCAACAGCAAACATGAATTTAATAGCCGTCATTATTTGGACACTCACAACCTGCACCTGGAGTAAGTATATAGCAATTTAATACATCAGCCAATTTAGAGAAAACTAAATCCACAAGATCTGTATTACACTGATTAGGTAGCATAAAAGATACTTAGTCCTTGTAGTGCAACAGTAAGAAATGTGTGCAAATTGTGTGCTCAGCCTGATGGTTGCCTTATAACTAAGTGTTAGACTTTTAAATGTGCTCATCAGTTTTATATTATTCTCCAGTGTTTTCTGTCTCTCTCTTCAGGTTCTGTGGGACAAACTCTGACTCAATCTGAAGCTCAAACAGTTCAGCCTGATCAGACTGTCACTATTCACTGTAATCATAAACCAGCAATAAACCGTATTAAAACAGGTACTTCTCAATATTGCATGGCCTGGTACCATCAGATTCCTGGAGAAGCACCTAAACTCCTGATCTATTTCACATCAGACAGAGCTTCAGGTGTTTCTTCTAGATTCAGTGGCAGTGAAAGTGGAAACCACATGGATTTTACTCTAACTATCAGTGGAGTCCAGCCTGAAGATTCAGGAGTTTATTACTGTCAGAGTCAACATAACAAGGGAGTCTCTGGCACCACAGATCTGGTGTTCACACAGTGTAAAATCATCATACAAAAACCTCTTTGGCTGAAACTTCAGTGCTGCAGCTTTGAGCTTCTGCAGATGTTGATGTTGAAGATCATTATTCACCTCACTGACTTTACACAGAAACACACAGATACGCAGAGACTCTTCATGACTGGTGAACTGCTTTACATTACTATCACACATCAACAAATCATCAGAATGCCTCGATCAGGTTTGCACTTAAATTACAATCCATTGAAATCCACCCAGCCTCACCGGGCAAAGCTAAATTAATGAAAGTGAAGATTTCACATCAGTCCCTCATGCATTGTCACTAACATTTCACTTTAACAAAACGGTTAGTGGAGTAACTGGGATAATGATTTTATATATTTTTAAAGTTGGCAGGAAACATGTTGCGATATTTTATTCCCTATTGTGACATACAGTCAAACCAAAATTTATTCAGACACCTTGAACATTTCATTCATTAATACAGTTTATTCACTATATAGTTTTTTAAAAAAAAAATGGTAATAAAATATGACAAGATCAGAAAAAATCATCTTAATTATGTCAGATAACACTTAAGCAAAACACGGTCTGGTCAAAGTGTCTGAATAATGTTTGGTTCCAAATTTTTATAAATTTTACTGGTAGTCCACTGTATGAAGAATTTTTGGGTATAATATGTCACAGTTTACTTTATTTTGCTATTCTCACTTACATAAATGAACTATAGTGTCCTGCACCCACTAGTAAAAATATATAAAAAATGTCTGAATAATTTTTGCTTTGACTATATATCCGAGTGAAACCGCTTCTCAGTTAAGAAAAAAGTAGGCACTTGATTTTGTCCATCTGGAATTGTTTTATATACTGTGGTTTGCTATTGCTGTAGTCTCATGTGAGTGACAGGTTGCCCTGCCCTTGCGCCGAAAAACACATCATTAGAGAAGAGAATAGAGATGTTATTGCAAGAGGGAGGGGAAGTTATTTTGATTAGAGATTATGAGGGCATGTGAATTTTACCAAAAAATATTTTATAGATCACTAATCTCTTGAAGTTTAAGCAAGGTTAAAACTAACTGACAAGCTGTCTGTATTTTGACTAAATCTTCACTTGCCTTGTTGGATGAAAGAAAAAAATCTAAATAAATAATATAAATTTATATAATAATATAATATAAATAGACAAATAAAATGATCACATTTTCTATTAGGTGTCTTTAACTACTTACATTTAAAAAATATATAAAAAATAAGTGCAATGTACTTATTGTGTTCATGTTGGATTACAAAACGCTGCTATTAAGGTGGGATATGGGTAAGGTTAGGGACATGTTTGGTGGTATGTGTAATTACAGAACTGAATTACAGATGTAATTACATGCAGGTATTTTTAAAATATGTACAATGTAAAAACATGTATGTATAAGTGCATTGTATCCAATGATTAATTTAGATGTTAGTACACAGTTAAAGACACTTCGTTCTGATATATAATGGGTCCAATAAATAAAAGAAAAAAATAGCTAAAATGTTAAAAAAATATGCTATATTCATACAAGAAATACACACAAGTAATGATTCAAAAAGCTTTTATATGCCAAGAAAAAATATTTCATAAAATACACACGTGGTTATTATATTTGTTAAAACAGGCTTAAAGAAAGAGCGCAAATTGGTATACATACTGTATATATGTTTGTCCTTTATGTGTGTATGTGTGAATTAGAAGGAATGTTAATGCATGCCTTTGTATGTTTCACTGGTCATCACACTGCTGTGTGTTCAGGCTCTCGGTCACTGCATTCTGGGATGGGTGCGTGGCGTCACAGCTGATGGTTGTTGCTCTGCTCCACTCACTCTCAGTGAGGCTCAGGCTGCTGCTCCAGCTGTACAGTCCATCCTTCTGCAGCACACTGGGACTCAGATTCACAGCAGAGCTCCTGCTGCTGCAATCCACCTTCCAGCTCAGCTTCCAGTCAGAGGGGAATCCCTTACTGCCCACACACACCACTGTAGCCTTACCCTGCTGCAGCTCGTCTCTGGAGGGCGGCAGGACCGTGAGAGTGGGACGAGTGGCAGCTAAAATGAGAGAGAGAGTTTCATTCTTCTTAAAAACAGCTCTATCAGTCTTTCACTTCCCTTTAAGAGATTCAGAGTTAATCAAGCAGATATGAAGGGCAACAGCCCCTACAGACACATTTTTACCAGAAATCACACATCTATACTTGGCTTTGAAAAAAAAAAAAATTATTCATGATATATTATGGATCTTTAACTTTTTAGGTTTCTATTTTTCATTTGTTCAAATTATTGTTAAAATATTTATTGTTACACAGTTGTAGCTGTTTGTAGATTAAAAGCAACACCAGATGAAAACACATTTGTCTCATGTGACATTCATTAAAAATGTTTTATTAAAAAAACATTTTCATTAATTAATTATTAAAAACATTAAATAGTTAGTAAAAACTTAATAATAAGATAACTTTACATAATTCCAAAGCTGTCCTATTATCAGTACTGACACATTTTAAGCATAAATATATATACAGTATTTATTTTTTATTTTTTTTATGTTGCCTTGTTCAGAGTGTCTACCAAGTGAAATAGCCCAACTTTTTTGCTTTGGTTAAATCGATCTGTAGAGGTGAGTAAAAGACTGCATACATATACCAACATTAGCTTTCTATTTCATTACAAATTAATACAAAAATACAAAGATGTATTCTTTGTCAAATGCAATTTAACATTTTGATGGATAAAAAAAAAAAAGTTTTATACTGGTCTGGAGGAGAGCTAAAGAAAGTGTACATGTATTTGGTCATGTCCCACCATAACACATCTTTCAAATTATTTATTCTTATATTAGTAGTTATTATTATTATTATTATTTAAATCCTCTGTTCTGTTCTTTTCATTCAGTTTCATTTTTGAAATAGAAAGAGATTTACTTACTTCCAACTGAGAGTCGAGTTCCTCCACCGAAAGTCAACCACAGTGATAGAAACCCAATCAGCGGCTGTCCAAAACCTGCACTAAAACTGACACTGACAATAACCAGTTCCCTTTCGAAGGGAACTCCACTCTGCGTTTGCTGAAACGCATTGGGGAACGTCACGTGACCCAGGTGTCTGAAAGCACTATCCAAAACTCCAATTCCTATTGGCCGGCGACAGCCTATGATGTCATACGGCACGACCCGGAAGTATAAAGGAGCGCCTGGAGAGACAGTCTACATCTCATCGTCTTTCGGTCCTGTTCTGTCTGATTGCATCTATACCAACTCCGGTAGGGTTTTTTATATATGCCTTACAAACGTTCATGAGAGTGTGTTTATCCGTGTCCCAAGGTTTGACACTGGATATACATATTTTTCTGAGCGTTTTTCTGTCTGGAGAGGAGCACGCATACACAGTGCTTGAGGGCACTACTGTGTGTTTGTCTGTTGTTTACTCTGTTCTCGTTTGGCACTCTTCCCGAGGGAAGAGCTGTCTGCATCTCTGCCTGGTGGTTCTGGCCCCTGTTTGTGCTGAGGCTTAACGGTGGCTGCAATCATAGGGCTCGTAGATGAGCTCGTTGGGAAGTTTGAGAAAGTTTTATTCTCTCTCAA
>RJVU01042534.1:2389904-2405082 GCA_003731715.1 Anabarilius grahami
CCCGGCCTAATTTACATGAAACTCGAACTGCAACATTTGGAAACGCAAGAGCAAAACGTAGAAAGAAGAGCAAAGAGAAAAACAGCACAAGCGCACAAAAGAGTAAAATATGAGCAGAAAATGTAAGAGAGCAGAAAGAAAAGAGTAATAAAAGCAAGGAAAACAACTTTTAAGAACGCATAAACACAAGTTTAAGATTTGTGCAATATAATTTTTAATGTGTTTAAAATTTTGATTCATGCTTGTTATTTTTTTTATTTTAATTTTTCGATTTGCGTTTATTATATTTTGATCCGTGACCACGTTCTGTGTCAATCCGATCATTTTGCATTATTTTTTTAAGTTTTTGCTATATATTTTTACATGTGTTTTTAAATGTTTGATTCACGCTTATTATTTTTTGATCCGTGACCGCAATACTATTGGCGGGAATCTGATCCCATAGTATGGTTATAGCCTAACATTAGAATCTAAAATATGTGAAAACTTAAGCTCATTACACCCTGTTCAAATAATGATTCCTGTCTTAATTGCTCAGATTAATATCCTAGCTGGCATATTTTGTACTTTCACTCCCATATGGACCCCATTGAAAACAAGATGGCCTATCTCAAGGGGCTGTCCTTAATGAAGTAGAAATTACAACGTTACGACTCAGTGTGGTCTTAACGAGGGTAACACGGCTCAGCTTTTATCAATGTCTGTGATTGCTGGCTGGTCTATTTATGAAGGCTTGTTAACAAATATCCTACAAACACAGAAAATGGAGAAAAAAGGAATCGCAAGCCGAACTGGACTGAGGAGCAAGGTTTGTTGCTGGCCCAGTTGGTGAAGTAATTGCATCTCTAAGGAGATCCACCACAAACATGATTCCTGCACGATCCAATCTGTTGCGTCTCAATAATTCCCTGTCATCCAGTGTTTGCAGGACATCTCTCCTGCCTCCTCTGTTGGCCATTTTGTGCAGCTGCTTAGGGGAACTCCTAAGCCACTAAAAGTCCTCTTCCCTGCTCTTAGCAGATCTCGCCTTAGCCCTTTTAAGCGCTAGGAATCTTGAGGAATAGCTTTTATATTAACTGGGATTTTCGTGTCACTTTTAGGGGAAATTCTAAGAAAACGTCATGACTCTGAGAATTTTCTTAGAATTTGGCCGCTAGGAGCCACTTTTTGCACAAAAATTCTTTAGGGATACGGGCCCTGGTTTGAAAACACATGAAGTGAAAGCAAACAGTGCTCTTTGTTTTTCTTGCTGAGGTAACTGAGAATGTCATGAGAAAGAACATGATTCTGAAACAATGATATCTTTAGCACAAAGATTAAGAGTTTTTTATCAATATATATGTGTCACGGTTCATGGGTTCACTTACTCGCCCTTGTGTGGTTGTGGTGTGTGTTGCCTGTGGTGAGTGATTGTGTGGGCGTCACCCACCTGTTTGATTGTGATGTGCTGCCAGCCGTGTCTTGTTCTGTGTTTGCTATATCTCGTGCGGGTCTACATGGTGTCTTTGTCAGTTCATTGCAGGCTGTCCCAGTGTTGTGCTTCTGTGTTTCACTTCCTGATTTCTTGGGCCCGTATCCCTAAAGAATTTTTGTGCAAAAAGTGGCTCCTAGCGGCCAAATTCTAAGAAAATTCTCAGAGTCATGACGTTTTCTTAGAATTTCCCCTAAAAGTGACACGAAAATCCCAGTTAATATAAAAGCTATTCCTCAAGATTCCTAGCGCTTAAAAGGGCTCCTAAGGCGAGATCTGCTAAGAGCAGGGAAGAGGACTTTTAGTGGCTTAGGAGTTCCCCTAAGCAGCTGCACAAAATGGCCAACAGAGGAGGCAGGAGAGATGTCCTGCAAACACTGGATGACAGGGAATTATTGAGACGCTACAGATTGGATCGTACAGGAATCATGTTTGTGGTGGATCTCCTTAGAGATGCAATTACTTCACCAACTGGGCCAGCAACAAACCTTGCTCCTCAGTCCAGTTCGGCTTGCGATTCCTTTTTTTCTCCATTTTCTGCGTTTGTAGGATATTTGTTAACAAGCCTTCATAAATAGACCAGCCAGCAATCACAGACATTGATAAAAGCTGAGCCGTGTTACCCTCGTTAAGACCACACTGAGTTGTAACGTTGTAATTTCTAATTCATTAAGGACAGCCCCTTGAGATAGGCCATCTTGTTTTCAATGGGGTCCATATGGGAGTGAAAGTACAAAATATGCCAGCTAGGATATTAATCTGAGCAAATAAGACAGGAATCATTATTTGAACAGGGTGTAATGAGCTTAAGTTTTCACATATTTTAGATTCTAATTTTAGGCTATAACCCCTACAGCTTACTATTCATTTTCCAGATATTTTCTTGAATGTGAAATATTATTTACAATTACAGTCTGCATAAGATTAGAGTGTGCAATTATGTTTATTGATTTGAGGGTACATCCTTTGCTCATTATCACCAAAAGTTCATTTTCATCAAACTTGTAGGATCAACCTATCACTGCTTTTGAAATGATGACTCATACCTAGCAACGGGGTCAACCACACCTCCTCACTAAGATAGGATTTTCCATCCATTCCTTGCTCAGAGTTCACTGAAAATGTTCTGGAATCACTTCTAAGCTAAAACTCCTGGCAAGGAGTTTTAGGTTAAGTTAGGAGCTCTCTGAGAGGATTCTCAGAATCTTTAGGGATACGGGCCCTGATCTATTACACATCAGACAGAGCTTCAGGTGTTTCTTCTAGATTTGGTGGCAGTGAAAGTGGAAACCAAATGGATTTTACTCTGACCATCAGTGGAGTCCAGCCTGAAGATTCAGGAGTTTATTACTGTCAGAGTAAACACAGTATAAGACAGGAGACTCAAAGAACCCAGACTGGGTGTTCACACAGTGTAAAAGCATCATACAAAAAGCTCTTTGGCTGAAACTTCAGTGCTGCAGCTTTGAGCTTCTGCAGATGTTGATGTTGAAGATCATTACTCACCTCACTGACTTTACACACAAACACAGAGACTATTTAAGGCTGGTGACATGTTGCTGTTCATTATTGTCACACATTACTCAACACATACATTTTTTAATAATACATTTAAGTATGTCCCAATCATGAATTACACATGAATTCCAAACCAGTAAATTACATCCAAGATGAAGATTATGTGGACAATGTCACAGACACACCAGGCTCTGCACCCAGCCAATCACGTAGCTCTCCCTCACCAGAGTACTGATCACACGCACCTGACACTCATCACCAGTCCAATTAACAGCACCATAAAAGACACTCACAGTCACTCAGTCATTGTCCGGTCTTGTTAATGCATACTAACCGGAATCCGTACCTTACACCTTACGGAATCCGTACCTTACACCTTACGGAATCCGTACCTTACGGAATCCGTACCTTACACCTTACGGAATCCGTACCTTACACCTTACGGAATCCGTACCTTACACCTTACGGAATCCGTACCTTACACCTTACGGAATCCGTACCTGTTTCCAGTGTGTCTCCTAGATCCTCCGTGTTCTCCAGTCCGCCGTGAGTGTCTATGTGCTGTCTCTGTTCCAAGTCTCCTGGTCATCGTTGAATCTGGTTGAAGATCAAGGTCAGTATTCCTGTCTTGATATATCTTCTGTCTGGCTCCACGTCTCTCTGCCTTCATCAAACCTGGTGTGAAGATCAAGTCAAGTATCACTGTCTTGATATATATACTCTGTCTGGAAACTTCATCTGAAATACTCACCTGCTACTGCTCTGGTTGTCTCAATAAACATAGTAAACTTTATCTGTGTCTCCGACCTCCTGTGTATCGTAACAGACAAAGCTTATGTAATGAAAATAACATAAAATACTATGATATAGCAACAAATAAAATGAAAGATTAAAGTATTTTAAAGAGTAATGTTAAACATGCTATAATATTTATCATCTGAAACAATAAATACATTTAATGATTCAAAAAGCTTTTATTTGGCCAAAAAAGTTTAACACAAACACACTTTGTTTAAAAGGTTATTGTACGTGTTAAAAGAATTCTTAAGGAAAGATTTACATACAGAGGAAAATGGTACACAATGTTCGTCCTTTACTAAGACTGTGTATGTATGAGTATAAATGATTTATTCATGCCTATAATCTATGTGTGGTGTGTGTGTTTCACTGGTCATCACACTGCTGTGTGTTCAGGCTCTCGGTCACTGCATTCTGGGATGGGTGCGTGGCGTCACAGCTGATGGTTGTTGCTCTGCTCCACTCACTCTCAGTGAGGCTCAGGCTGCTGCTCCAGCTGTACAGTCCATCCTTCTGCAGCACACTGGGACTCAGATTCACAGCAGAGCTCCTGCTGCTGCAATCCACCTTCCAGCTCAGCTTCTAGTCAGAGGGGAATCCCTTACTGCCCACACACACCACTGTAGCCTTACCCTGCTGCAGCTCGTCTCTGGAGGGCGGCAAGACCGTGAGAGTGGGACGAGTGGCAGCTAAAGAGAGAGAGAGTTTCATTCTTCTTAAAAACAGCTCTATCAGTCTTTCACTTCCCTTTAAGAGATTCAGAGTTAATCAAGCAGAGCTGTTGAAGTGCAACAGCCTGTAAAAACACATTTGACCAGAAATAACACATATATCTATAACTTGATTTAAAAAAAAGACTCATCATCCATTATATTATGGATCTTTATTTTTTTAGAAATCTATTTTTCATTTGTTCAAATGATGAATTTCTTGTTAATTTACAGTGCTAACAGTTACAACTGTTTGTAGACTGAAAGCAACACCAAATGAAGACTGAAGACATTTCTGTCTCGTGACATTCATTAAAAAAATTTCTTTATTCAAGAATTATTAAAAACATCCAATAATTATTAAAAACTGGTAATAATAATATAGTTAGAACTTTCTAAAATCCCTAAGCTGCCCTACTATCTATATTGACACTTGTGCATAACATATGCCTCTGTTAAATCAGTCTGGTGTGAAAATCCCTTATACAGACATTAGCTTTATATTTCATGTCAAATGAATGAAAAAAAAAATGTATATATTCTTTGTCAATTTTTAAAAAATGAATATCTATATATTCTGTCAATTTTTTAAAAATGTCCTCCAACAAAAATCCTCCACAATAAGTAATTCTCATTCACTGCAAAATCCTCCAGAAATTTTTATTAAACCATGATGATTAACTCATAAATATAAAGTATATATATTACAATGCCATCATCATATGTGAGAGAAGATATTATCGTTGAGGAAGGGTTTTTCCACTGTAATGATATTTTGCATTGGCAGCTCATCAGTGCTCTGAGAGTGTTTATAGTCCTGTGAATGATTTTAACACACAAGATCTGTCCATTTGAAAACAGAAGAGCTAATATGATTATATTAATCTGGGCATTTTTCTGCATCCAAGGTAAAACTGAAATATATTTTTTCTTTTTTTCCTCATGCACTAATAATAGTTGTCTTTTTTCACAGGATCTTTGGGACAGGTCATTGTGACTCAAACTGAGTTTAAATCAGTTCAGCTTGGTCAAACAGTCTCTATTGATTGTAAGGTCAACACTGTAGTTTATAGGTATCCTCAGGGTTCATTATCCAAAGATTACTACATCTCCTCTAAACTCCTTGTATATTTCACAACAATGAAGCCCTCGAGTGCTCCATCTAGAATGAGCGGTGGAGGCAGTTTTTACTCTGGAGGAAATGGTCTTGATTTCACTCTGACCATCAGTGATGCCCAACTTGAAGATGCTGGAGATTATTACTGTTTTAGTGTGAATGAGATCAGCGGCAGCTGTGTTCACATAGTGAACAATTACTGCACATAAACCTCCCTTGGTTAAACCTCAGAGAATCCTCTGATGCATCAGAGATACAGGTCTGAAATGAGAACAAAAAATCACAACACCCAGGACAAATAAAATAAGGATAAATATATACGTATATTGTTTTTTTCATTATTATTATTATTTCACTCTAAAACTAAAACTCCGTGTGACAAATAATTAAAAAAAAAATATATATATAATATTGTTGCTGTCGGACAGAAGCTCCATATTTCTACATTTATATATAGATTTTTTTCATAAATCATTACACACTTTACAAATATTTTATAAATGAAAAGAAAAGAGCTTGTGACTAATCCTTGTAACTCCATTTAATATTCAGACTGTCGGTAAAACGTAATAATTCCACCCCCCCGTATCATGAATGAAACGCAACACATGGCTCATTACCTATTGAATATGTTTCTTGACACTAATAGAGGTTCTTGTTCTCATAAAGAACATTTACATTGTGAAAACACTTTGCATTGGAGCTGCATGCTTCAGTGCTCAGGAGGTCTTTATAGATCTGTGAGTTTATGATTTTATGACTGACAGCTCTTCTTCATCCAAAAGCAAACATGACTTTAACAGCCGTCATTATTTGGACACTCGCAACCTGCACATGGAGTAAGTACTGTATATAGAAATTAATATCATCAGCTAATTTAAAGAAAACTAGAAAATAAGCAATCCACAAGTCCTCAGAAACTCAGTATCAAATGTAAATATTATATATGCATTCATAAACTTATATGTTAATGTTTTTTACCTAAATGTGCAGTAAATGTTATAAATTATTATGTTTTGATTCAAGTCAAGTTCTGTATTGTCATTGATTAGGCGTTTAGTATACAAAATTTACAACATACTTTTAGTCCATTGTACAGTGTTTTCTGTCTCTCTCTTCAGGTTCTGTCGGGCAAACTGTAACTCAATCTGAAGCTCAAACAGTTCAGCCTGATCAGACTGTCTCTATTCACTGTAATCATAAACCAGCAATAAACCGTATTAAAAAAGATACCTCTCAGGACTTATTGTCCTGGTACCATCAGATTCCTGGAGATGTTCCTAAACTCCTGATCTATGCCACATCAGACAGAGATTCAGGTGTTTCTTCTAGATTTAGTGGCAGTGGGAGGGATACAAATTTTACTCTGACCATCAGTGGAGTCCAGCCTGAAGATTCAGGAGTTTATTACTGTCAGAGTCAACATAACAAGGGAGACTCAAAAAACCCAGACTTGGTGTTCACACAGTGTAAAAGCATCATACAAAAACCTCATTGGCTGAAACTTCAGTGCTGCAGCTTTGAGCTTCTGTAGATGTTGATGTTGAAGATCATTATTCACCTCACTGACTTTACACACAAACACACAGATACACAGAGACTCTTTAAGGGTGGTGATCACACTCTTCAGCACATTCTACATAATATTTAATTAATAATAAAAATCAGAATGTCTCAATCACATTTCCACATGAATTACAATCCAATAAAATCCATCCAACCATTATGATGAAAGAAAGCTCACCATGGCCATATTTCACATGTTTCATATATGTGATGAGAAATGAATTAAATTAAATCAACATGTAAATAATAATAATAATAAATATAGAGAATTAATTAGTCTTTTCAAAATGTGTTTTTAACTTCAGGTACATCCTATAATATTCATATACTTCTAAACAAGAAATACACTCTTAATGATATAAAAAGCTTTTATTTGGCAAAAAGTATTGTTTAATAAAGCTTTACTTCATCAAAATATGTTTAAAAAAAAACGTGTATTAAAGCACAGGCGTCATTTTTGAGTGATAAAAAGAAATTTCCAAAATATCCTCCATAAAAACTCTAATATGTCAACAAAATTTGACATACAAAATTTTAAAGCTGGCTTAATCCAATTTTCAGATTTCTGTTCTGGAAATAATGCACATTAGTGCATATTAAATTAGGAGATTTTTAAGATTCAATGTAATCAATCAACTGGGGAAGTATGATGACATCTAATAGTACATTTTTTTACCCTATTCATTTTCTTTTTTTTTTTTCATATTTTTCATCTTGTTTAAATGCATACATCATGACAGTCAGCATTTTAGCCCTATAATTTAATGTAAAAGTATAAAAGTAATCAATACATTTTTTATTGTCACTGTGATTTCTCAAA
The DNA here is from genome assembly GCA_003731715.1 of Anabarilius grahami. Classification (NCBI taxonomy): domain Eukaryota; kingdom Metazoa; phylum Chordata; class Actinopteri; order Cypriniformes; family Xenocyprididae; genus Anabarilius; species Anabarilius grahami. The sequence goes on from RJVU01042534.1 coordinate 2,397,905, forward strand.
TAGCTTATTTTAGATTTATATGTATGTATATAAATGTTTATAAGTTAAATGTAGCTAAAATATTTTAATTAATTATATGATTAAGATATCATGTATGTCACAATAACCGCAATGAACAAAAGAAAAATACAAATAAAATGTGGTATTTCACATTTTAAGTTTGATTTTGGTTGTTTTTGTTTTAAAGTGTTGAATGTTTCAGCAAGAAAGTGAACACCATATTTGAGTCAAAATGCTTTTATTTGGCAGCAATAATAAAATAAAAAACATATCATTGCTGCAACAACAGATAAGAATATTTGAAGAATACCAACAGGATGACAGATTGTTGAACTTTGACTGATTTAGGACAGTCTTTTGTAATATTTGTGTGTGTATGTGTGAGTGTAAATGAATTATGCATGCCTATAATCTATGTGTGTGTTTCACTGGTCATCACACTGCTGTGTGTTCAGGCTCTCGGTCACTGCATTCTGGGATGGGTGCGTGGCGTCATAGCTGATGGTTGTTGCTCTGCTCCACTCACTCTCAGTGAGGCTCAGGCTGCTGCTCCAGCTGTACAGTCCATCCTTCTGCAGCACACTGGGACTCAGATTCACAGCAGAGCTCCTGCTGCTGCCATCCACCTTCCAGCTCAGCTTCCAGTCAGAGGGGAATCCCTTACTGCCCACACACACCACTGTAGCCTTACCCTGCTGCAGCTCGTCTCTGGAGGGCGGCATGACCGTGAGAGTGGGACGAGTGGCAGCTAGAGAGAGAGAGAGAGAGAGAGAGAGAGAGAGAGAGAGAGATTCTGTACTCAGACAGGGTTGGCCAAGACTAAGTTTGTCCTATGACAGACCAGGTCGGCCTCCCTGGTGGCATTGGGGGTGACTTCGTTCCCCTCCAGTGACTGGCCGGGGTTCCTTTCGGTTCTCTGGCCACATTCCCTTAAAGGGACCACTTTCTCTTCGGAAAAGTTGGCTCCAGATGCCTTTAGCGGCCTTGGTAGGCCTTCTGCGGAAGGCCTTCTCGAGGCTCAGCTTGGGCTGTTGGCCATAAGGAATGCTGTCACTGACAGCCTGGTGTGACCCGAGGGTGAGTTGCTAAGCGTTTCCTTCGAAAACTGCTTGACATTTGTCAGACATATTATTTGGCATGCACTCTCCTCAAGCACGGCGGCGTGGGTATATCGTTCCCCATTGTGTATTCAACGCAGAGCGAATTCCCTTTCGAAAGGGAACATCTCAGGTTACGTATGTAACCATAGTTCCCTGAGAACCAGGGAACGAGACTCTGTGTTTCCTTGCCATGCTTCGGGCCTCCTGCCTGCAGAACAGTCCCTCAAGACGAGAGATACTGACTGTTTCTCCAGGCGCTCCTTTATACTTCCGGGTCGCGCCATATTACGTCACAGGCTGTCGCCAGCCAATAGGGATTGGAGTTGTTGGCTTTCCCCATTGCCTATTCAACGCAGAGTCTTGTTCCCTGGTTCTCAGGGAACTATGGTTACATACGTAACCTGAGACGTTTTTTCATTTTTTCCTCATGCTCTAATAATTGTTTTCTTTCTCTCACAGGCTCTTTTGGACAGGTCGTTGTGACTCAACCTGAGTTTAAATCAGTTCAGCTTGATCAAACAGTCTCTATTGATTGTAAGGTCAACACTGTAGTTTACAGGTATCCTCAGGGTTCAGTATCCAAAGATTACTACATCTCTTGTACATTCAGAATCAGAATCAGAATCAGAATGTGCTTTATTCGCCAGGTGTGCACAAACACACAAGGAATTTGTTGTGGTTTTCTACAGAAGCTCTTGGTACACACATACATATGACATGAGAACAGAAACATTTAAATAAGTAAAACTAAGAAAATAATAAATAAGTAAAATAAAATAAATAATAATACTAATGTGGTATACATCTGGAACAGAAGACATACAGATTTGTATTGTATATACAGCAGGGTGAATAGAATATATATATTTACACAAATTTTTTCTCTCAAGTTCTGAAAGTGAATATTAAAACGGGTAATTGCTATGTTAGCAGTTTAAGCTGGAGATAGCGTTGGGGAAAAAACTATTCTTATGCCTAGATGTTCTAGTGCACAGAGATCTGTAATGTCTGCCTGAGGGCAGAAGTGCAAACAGGTTGTGTCCAGGGTGAGAGGGGTCTGTGATGATGTTACCTGCCCGTTTCTTCACTCTGGTGTTGTACAAGTCCTGAAGGTTGGGCAGGTGCATACCAATTATCCTTTCAGCTGTCCTAACAATCCGTTGCAGTCTTCTTATATCTGATTTGCTGGCTGACCCAAACCAAACAGTTGTAGAGGTGCACAGAACTGACTCAATAACAGCTGAGTAAAACTGTGTCAGCAGCTCCTGTGGCAGGTTGAACTTCCTCTCTGGAAGTACAGTCTCTGCTGAGCCTTTTTCGCAGTGGAGTCAATGTGATTGTCCCACTTCAGGTCCTGAGAGATGGTGATGCCCAGGAACCTGAATGACTCCACTGCAGTCACAGTGCTGTTCATAATGCTGAGTGGGGGGAGAGCAGGGGGGTTTCTCCTAAAGTCCACTCTCATCTCCACTGTCTTGAGCGTGTTGAGCTCCAGGTTATTGTGACTGCACCAGACAGCCAGCTGTTCAACCTCCAGTCTGTAAGCAGACTCGTCTCTGTCCCGGATAAGACCGATGACTGTGGTGTCATCTGGGAACTTCAGGAGCTTGACAGAGGGGTCTTTAGAGGTGCAGTCGTTGGTGTAGAGGGAGAAGAGCAGTGGGGAGAGCACACAACCCTGAGGAGCTCCAGTGCTGATAGTGCGGGTGCTGGATGTGAGTTTTCCCAGCCTCACTAGCTGCTGCCTGTCTGTCAGGAAGCTGGTGATCCACTGACAGATGGAGGTGGGTACAGAGAGCTGGGTCAGTTTATTCAGGAGGGTATCCGGGATTATGGTGTTGAAAGCCGAACTGAAGTCCACAAACAGGATCCTTGCATAAGTTCCTGGTTTGTCCAGATGTTGTAGGATATAATGCAGTCCCATATTGACTGCATCATCCACAGACCTGTTTGCACGATAAGCAAACTGCAGGGGGTCCAGCAGGGGTCCAGTGATGTCCTTCAGGTAGGCAAGCACCAGTCTCTCAAATGACTTCATGACCACAGACGTCAAAGCAACAGGTCTGTAGTCATTTAGTCCTGTGATTTTTGGTTTCTTGGGTACAGGGATGATGGTGGAGTGTTTAAAGCAGGAGGGGACTTCACACAGCTCCAGTGATCTGTTGAAGATCAGTGTGAAGATGGATGACAGCTGGGCAGCACAGGCTTTGAGACAGGCTGGTGAAACACCGTCTGGGCCTTTGGCTTTCCTTATTTTCTGTTTCCTGAAGACTCTGCATACATCCCTCTCACTGATCTGAAGTGCAGGTTGAGGTGCAGGTTGAGAAGGGGGAAGGGAGAGGGGTGAGGGTGTTGATGGCTGTGTGGTGAGCCGGTCAGAGCGGGTGTGGGGTGTAAGACCAGGACTTTCAAACCTGCAGTAAAATGTATTCAGCTCGTTGGCCAAATGTTGGTTCTCCACAATGCTGGGGGATGGGGTCTTGTAGCTGGTGATGGTTTTCAGGCCCTTCCACACTGATGCTGGGTCAGTAGCTGAAAGCTGGTGTTCTAGCGTCTTAGCATAGCTTCTCTTTGCTACACTGATCTCCTTATTCAGTGTGTATTTGGCCTGTTTGTACAAGACTTTGTCCCCGCTTCTGTATGCATCCTCTTTGGCCTGGCGAAGCTGTCTGAGTTTTGCAGTAAACCAAGGTTTGTCGTTGTTATATGTTAAATAAGTCCTGGTGGGAACACACATGTCCTCACAGAAACTGATGTAGGATGTCACGGTGTCAGTGAGCTCATCCAGATCAGTGGCTGCAGCCTCAAAAACACTCCAATCAGTGCAGTCGCAACAGGCTTGTAAAGCCCGCTCTGTTTCGCTGGTCCATTTCTTTACAGTTCTTACCACAGGCTTAGCAGATTTCAGTTTCTGCTTGTAGGCTGGTAGAAGATGAACCAAACAGTGATCAGAGAGTCCCAAAGCCGCTCTGGGGACAGAGTGGTATGCATTCTTTAAAGCAGTGTAGCAATGGTCCAGTATGTTACTGTCCCTGGTGGGGCATGTGATGTGCTGTCTGTATTTAGGCAGTTCACGGGTGAGATTAGCTTTATTGAAATCACCGAGAATGATAATGAAAGTATTTGGGTAACACTGCTCTGTGTGTGTGATCTGATCGGCCAGCTGTTCTAGCGCCGCGCTCACGCACGCACGCATCAGGAGGAATGTAAACACTCACCAGAATAAACTAAGAAAACTCCCGCGGTGAATAAAAAGGCTTACAGTTAATGAAGAGAGCCTCCAAATTAGGGCAGCACATCTCCTTTAACACTGTCACGTCTGTACACCAGCCTTCTTTGATATAAAAACCCGGCAGATGAAGCGTGCTGTTCGGGATGGCTCCTTTCAGCCAGGTTTCCGTGAAGCAAAGTGCAGCAGAGTATGAAAAGTCCTTGTTCGTGCGGGTGAGGAGAAGCAGTTTGTCTGTTTTATTTGCTAGGGAGCGGAGATTCGCTAGATGAATACTCGGCAGCGGAGTCCTAAACCCGCGCTGTGCGATCAGTGGCAGTTGGTGAACACATTGAAAAAGTGCTGTAAAAAAAACCTCCCTTCTTGTTTCTGACACATCTGACTGAAGGCAGGAACACACCAAGCCAACGCCGACGAACTACAGACAAAAGCAGACTGCGGGGCTGGGGGGGTTGCTCACTGCGGGGTTGGATCACGTCGGCAGTGTCTGTGTCCAAAGCTGGCCTGACACACCAAACCGATGCTCGACAGCCGACGGCCAAGTAGCACGTCCGTTCTGCGCCTGCGCAAGATTAAATGCCTTTCCGTACCAGCAGGTGGCAGTTGAACAGCCAATCAGAATTATCAGATGGCCCGATTGACCGATGAGCTCCGAAGCCAATTCAACATGTCGAATCGAACCAAAGAATACACTAACAAGAAGCGACAGTCAATAGAATGATCCATTGCAACACCGGTGCCCAGCAGCGGCCCTGCGTTTCCCGGCATTTTGGGGTGAAAGCGACGCGGCAGTCCACTAGTTTTGATGGCAATATCAGCTGCTTTGTTAAAAAAAAATTTACATTAAAGCTGAAATCCAACCTGAATGATGACAACACAGAATAAAATACTATCACTAGTGATCATCAAATCCTTTTTACAGTTTATTTTACACACATTGGGTCTCATTCATGAAACATTCGTAAATATACCAGTAAATATGTGAATGATTGCGCGTAAAGAGACCATCCCGAAAACTCTTCTCCTGATTCACAAATACTTCGTAAACGTCAGAAGTGATAGTGAAATGTGTGTGTGTGTTAATGAATTCCAATAAGTCGTAAATGGGACGCGCGTGCACGCTCATTCTCAATTACCATAAATCCCGCCCATTAAATCCGACTGACAACTATATATGGGCATCATATTATGACACCAAACGAAGGATTTTGGACATTTTATAGGAAACACTTTTCATAACAATTAAGGGGCCATTAGTTTGCCCAGCCTTATTGAAATCAATTAATTATTTGATTAAAGTGCTCCGTTTGCAGATGCTATAGGTGCGTTCACGCGGCCTCGTAATTCCTGTAGTTACGAGATTCTAGCTTGTAGCTTGTAAAAAGCGTTCACGTCCTTGTAGAGCTCGTAATTACAGCTTGTAAGCTGGGAGTTTTCTGAAAGCTCCCACATGTACCACGTGGCCACTATACCACCTGACCGCTGTAGATTGATTTATTAGGCGTTGATAGTGGTGCCATGGAAACGCATAATTCCCAGTCCAAGAACCAAAAGGACTTGAACAGCTCCGAATATAACGTCACGTGTTGTCATTTCAAGATAGCAGTAAATACGAGGTGACGAGAACGCAGCTTATTACTGGCTCTCACAACAAAAGTAAAAAGAAAAAACGTATGTAATTAATATATATATTATTTTTTCAAAATGCTGTGTAAATATGTACCTTATTAAGGTGAATTAAAATGCAGCCTTATTAATGAGCAAAACGTTCGGATGTTAAACGCACTATTTACGCGTGGCTGGGAGCAGGTGTAGATTTCTTTCGTACCAACTAACATTTGGAAAATACGAACATTTTAATGAATCCGAAAATTTACGCCAGAACCACTTTACACACGATTTACACAAAAATTCGTTCTGCTCGTGTTTCATGAATGAGACCCTTTGTGTTTAAGTCTTCCACTTTTTTCACAAATCCTTTGCTCTAGAAACCCAGTCAGTTCGGGTAAAATTTTTAAAAAATGCTTATAAACACTGAATTATTACCAACATATGAAATTAAATTGAGGACATGCATCAGAAAAATTGGAAATGTTGGACAATAAATATATTAATATAACAGCTTGATTTTGCAGTGTTGTCTAATGTCCGTTAAACCAAAAGTGTCCAAAAGTGGGAATAATTATTATTTAAAGTTCAAAAACAAATGAAGTTTGCATCTGCTGTAAAACAGTTGAAATGAATGAATACAAATAAAACATAAAGCACAAATTCAAAATTCTGCACAAATAAATTAAAAAATGTATGATCTTAGAAAATATATTTTTTGAACCTTGAGTAAGCAGAGTGCACCCAGCATTAGAATAAGAGAAATCATTGTTTTAAGTGTGTGTTTGTGTGTGTCAGTGTCAAACACTAATAATCATCAGTGGAGTTTTAAGCGAGTGTTTAGTTCATATGCAAAACACTCTCTACTCAAAAACACTTTCTGATGCATCATGGAATTTACCTCAAAAAACAATAAATATACATTTTACAACATTTTATTCATTAACAATTTATTTATTTTTTCAGTTGACTGAGCAAAACTAAACTAGATACAGTTTTAGTGTCAGTTTTAGAGTTAGTGTAACTCTGTCAGTGTCAGTTTTAGTGCAGGAGGTTTTTGTACAGCCGCTGATTGGGTTTGTATCACTGTGGTGGACGTTCGGTGGAGGAACTCAACTCTCAGTTGGAAGTAAGTAAATCTTTTTCTATTTTTTTTTTTTTTATAAATGAAAATTTATTATAATTGTTAATAAAAATTATAGATTATTTATATTTAAGAAATATATCAAATAAAAATTATA
>RJVU01042534.1:2407829-2446653 GCA_003731715.1 Anabarilius grahami
GGCTCTGGGCGATCAGCGGAGACGTGACGCGGCTCTGGGCGATCAGCGGAGACGTGACGCGGCTCTGGGCGATCAGCGGAGACGTGACGCGGCTCTGGGCGATCAGCGGAGACGGGACCTTGCTCTAGGCGATCAGCGGAGACGGGACCTTGCTCTGGGCGATCAGCGGAGACGGGACTTGGTGTTGTTGTGGTAGCCGCCATCTTGTTAGTGTTCTCTTTAGCGGCCGCCATGACGTGATTCACCGTGGTGTCGCATTCCTCCGCGATACCCACAGTAAAAAGTGAACCAACAGAGAGCAGGACAAAGTCCAGAAATTCCACGAACGACCCTCGGGGACCATTGGTGAGTAAACTGTTCTTTAGTGGTTCGTTTAATCCATATGCAAAGAAGTCAATGAGGGGACAGTCCGGCAGATCAGATAAATAAGCAATATCCAGAAACTTCTGAATGTGGTCCTCCAGGGTACTATTACCTTGACGAAGGCGGATGAGACGTATAGCTGGGTCCATGCTGATGCTGGATGTGACAGAAACACTCACAAAAGCTGCTGAATCTTGGTCTGGCGAAGTCTTCTGTAATGAAATGGGACTCAGGCTGGGATCCAATTGCAAGCTTTATTAAAAGTGAGCGTGGTCGTACAGGCAGGGTAAATCAGGAGCAAACAGGAACAGCAAGGGACAGGCAGAATCGTAGTCAGGAAACAGGCAGATATCACTCACAGAACAGTATACAAGGCAGGGGTCAGGACAGGCAGCAATGGGTCGATAACAGGAATCAGGCAAGATCAATCACAGACAGGCAGACAGGATACAAGGAAACGCTCAGAAATGTAACACAAGTGAAAACAAGACTTCACCCAGAGGTGGTGTGTGTGTGTGAGTCTTTTATAGTCCGGTTAATGTGCTGCAGCTGGGTGTGGTGATTAGTGTGGCGTGTGTGCAGGTGACTGGCAGGTGGGATTATGGGAAGTGTAGTCCAGGAACTGACAGGAACTGATGGTGATCATGACAGCTCAAGTCTCAGAAAAGGATGTTTTTGTATGATTATTTTACACTGTGTGAACACTGAGTCTGTGGTGGTCAAATAATGTTTACTCTGACAGTAATAAACTCCTGAATCTTCAGGCTGGACTCCACTGATAGTCAGAGTAAAATCCATGTGGTTTCCACTTTCACTGCCAATAAATCTAGAAGAAACACCTGAAGCTGTCTCTGATGTGTAATAGATCAGGAGTTTAGGAACTTCTCCAGGAATCTGATGGTACCAGGCCATACAATACAGGGCGGTATTTGTTTTAGCACAGTCCACTGCTGGTGTGTGATTGCAGTGAATAGTGACAGTCATATCCGGCTGAACTGTTTGAGCTTCAGATTGTGTCAGAGTTTGTCCCACAGAACCTGAAGAGAGAGACAGAAAACACTGGAGAATAATATAAAACTGATGAGCACATTTAAAAGTAAAACACTTACTTATAAGGCATCTGTCAGCCTGAGCACAAAACACTGTTGCAGTACTAGGGCTAAGTTTCCATATTTGCATATCAAAATTAATCAATGACTATGAACTTGAATCCAAAAATGTTAACATATTACATTTACTTCACATGCAAAGGTTAAAAACATTAGTATACGAAAAAAAAAAATTATTTTAATGCAAAGGGTACACTATTTACAATAAATTAAGTCTAAATCTTGATCTAAGCACCTGTGGACTTGTTGATTGCTTAATTTCTGTATTTATGTTAAGCTGATGATATGAATGTCTATACTTACTCCAGATGCAGGTTGTGAGTGTCCAAATAATGATGGCTGTTAAAGTCATGTTTGCTTTTGGATCTGCTATCATGAAGGAGAGCTGTCAGGCATAAACTTACAGATCTATAAAGACCTCCAGAGCACTGAAGCATGCAGCTCCAGTGCAAAGTGTTTTCACAATGTAAATTATCTTTCTGAGAACAAGAACCTCTCTTACTTTTAAGAAACATGTTTCAGTAGGTCAACAGAGCCAGATTTCTTTTTTCTTGAACATCCTAAAAAGTTGAATGATCTCATTTGCTGAAAATAAAATCAATAATCAATTGAACTGATTTCACTCTTGTTCTGCTGTAACACTGGGGTCTTGAGGAGTTGGTGTAGAGTCATTGTGCAGAGTTAAACGATTTAAATAGTTTAAATTACAATGAGGAGAAATGATTATTAGCCTATTATTTCACTCTAATGCTAAAAATATGTATGACAATTATTTTATAAATTAATTAATAAATATGCAAAAGTAAACAGTAACGTGATATGTAGGTAGGGCCTATAAAACACAAAGAACACTGGATGCAGTTTATATTGATCTGAGTTGATCAATTCACTTGATCATATTCCAGTGACGATGAAGGTCTTTAAGTTGTGCATGTGCAAGTTTTCAGATCAAAATGCTTACAGTAGCCTACAAGTGTAAATCAGTAGCTGGTGTTCACATAATGAGAGGATGAATCATATTGGATCTCCATACGCAGCTGGAGTAATATCCTAGCATAAGTGGTAAATAATAGTTGCTATTGTTGTTTTCATCACTAGGGGGCGGCATCACAATATATACTGTCCTGGTGTAGGCCTATTTGTGTCTCTTGTCTATGTAGTCTATAGCATGGTATAGAGTCTAAATATAGCTACATGGTAAAATTGAGAAATCATGTCATATAATATTAATAACTGTTTACAAATTAAGTTATTTTGAGAACAGCTGAGTTGTCTCTTAATATGCTGCACTACCTTATGGAACAAAAATATATGGGAATATACTGCAAAATATAATGCGATATATTACATAATGCATTTCCATATATGGGAAACTAGTGCTTATATTTTTCAATATACTGCAATATATGCATTGACCATGCTATATATTGATACACATCAAATATTTATAAATGAAGATAAAAATAACATAAATGTGAATGTATTGTACACACATATCTACACACATTCATGGAATGAGTTACAATCAGTGGTTACAACAGACTTCTAGCTCCCAGCATGATTTGTTTCTGACTGTTAAAGGAGAGTAAATGTTCAAATTAAGTGCTATTTCATGTGTTTTGCTCAATAGTGATATGGGGTAGATCTGTTAGTGTTTAAAGTTAAGGTTTTCTGGTATGTGCGAGTTTTTGGGGCTACCATTGTACTGAAGAGTAGAGTCTGTGGTTAGGTTTATGATTGGCTGAACAACATTAAGACTATAATAATTTTATTTAAAGAGTAATGGTTGTGCACGCTATTGCACAGTGATAGTCTCTTTGAAAGGAACTTTAGTACATGTAGGTGTGCTTTTGTTAAGTAACTTGAAAGTATGAAACATTTAAAATGTAAATAATTATAAAATATAAGAAATGTGTTATATAATATATTTCTCCATATATATGTTTATACTGCATGAGTAAATATATCTGCAGTATATTATGCATGCACTACTATATCTAATAACATTTAAATCTATATATTATGAACTATATTACTGAATATAAAATTACACACATTATGATATATTAGTAAATATATTATCACATATTTTTCAATATATGAAAAGCGGCAATTCCTTTTGTATTATTCAATATATTGTAATATATTTACACAATATATTTTTTCTGTATATTTTCAAATATACTTTTAAAACATGTAATATATTGATCATTCATATATATAAGGAAATATATTTTATTTCCACAAGGACTATTCACATCACATCAGTCATTTGTGACATTTCCATTAGATAAAGGGAATGTGTTGAGGTGAGTGCAGCTGTGCTGGTTGTGGTGTATAATGTCTTCTATCTCAGACTGATGTGCAGAGACAACAAGGCTAAGTAAGCAATTTACAGCTTGATTTTTTTGTGTACTAATGCATATACTTGAAATCTGACATGTGACAAACTGATTGTGTTTCTAATTTTAAACTTGCTTTGGATAAAAGTGTCTGCAGCAGAGTAGTATAGTAACCTATTTTGATCAAGCCCTTTATCTCTGTTGCACTTTCAATATTGTTCTGCTTCTTTGAGCAGCCTGACATTTCATCAGCTTGCTCGAGTTTGTGCCTTGTTTTTTCTACACAGTTTGATTGAAAAATTGTAATTTTTGCAGTTCCGTTTTGTGCTGCTTGTGATGCAAAAATTACACACTGTTTAAACATGATTTACAGTCTTTCTACGTCACATAGCATAGTGATACCAAGAGAATTATGGCTGTCATCATTTTTATTACTCATTGAAGTAGCAGATGCTGCCTCCAACATCATTTTCTTTTGGAAGTTTGTTGTTTTATTGCACACCTTGTGGAAACTACAGTACACCATTGCATCTTTACTACATGTCTTATACAGTATGTCTGTGTTTTTCATGTCTGTTGCTACATCATCTATTAAAGTTTATTTTATTTTTTACAAAGACATTCATGTGTCTTTTAATGATTTACCTGGTGAAACACAGTCTTGGCATTTAATGCCCAGTGAAAAGCAGCACCCCAAAGCATCTAATCACTGTCCACAGCGTGGAACTTTGAAGTGCTATCAGGTTCAACGCTGAGGCGGGTGAATAGGCAAACAGACCTTTATTGTCGTAGAGGAGGTTAAGCACAGAATAAAAGAATAGTTGAGATCGCTTGTCTACCCTGGAGCCTGGCTGCCCCAGGAGGAGGGGAGACCGTTCTGAGAGAAGAGGAGCAAGTGTCCCATACACAAGCATCATATTCTCTGGTGGTAAAGCTATCGAGATGCAGGTGGAATGTATTAATTTTACCCTGTAACACCTGACTTACAGTGCGAAAAAAAAAAAAATTATATATTTGAAATTGAAGAGTTTATTGAACCTTATAATGATAACTTAAGACAGTTGTAAAGTTTACTATAGGCATTATGGGACAGGCATAGATTACTCTTGGCTCATTAGGTGACTTTCACTTTGCTTTACCGCTGCCTCTGAGGCTCATTAGGACTTTTACAGCTGAGCTTCTGATTACCAGCTCTGATCTACCTCCCCTTTAGAGTTCAGAACACAGCCGCGGGTTACCTTGGGTCAGTGCACCCACACACAGGCCCTCATACAGCCCGGGAGGCGTGGTCATCATCATAATTCCCGCTCTCAACCCGAGCATCATCACCCAATAAAGCGTCTGACTGGTGGCTTTTAAGAACGTTCAGTGTGAATGACGTAAAAGATTCAGCAAATGGTACTGATGCATCAGCACAACGTTTGTTAGTGTTCACTGGTTGTCTTTGGGTTGGTGTATGCTGAGATTAAGTATTTTGACATATTAAATGTAATAGTATAGTATATTTAATTATAATTCTGATTATGCAATTAAAATACCTGGCAAAACTGGGAAATCATCAAATGTGCTGCACATAACAGCTCCTGTTCATCATAAAGTTTGTCTGCAGGGAACTCTGCCCACATTTTCAGAGCTGGGTGTGAATGTCCTGCATGTTTGTGTTTACTCACTCTTACCCTGGTATGTCTCTACCGTAACCCAATGTCCTCTTTACTGTAACAGAACACAGCCAAAGAGTCAATATTGTAAATTTAGTCTTGCGGTCTGCCTAAAAAGTGCCAGAGTCTGAGTTTAGAGCCTCTGTGCTGGCCTTTTCATAACACTGCATGGTTGGAATTAAATCCACATAGTTAATGGACCATGGTCCATTAGTAATTCCTTTTACATAAACATTAAATGTCTGGGTGTTTGCATGGACGCTAGTAAGATTGAACCTGGATTTTCCTTGTTTCTTTAGAGCTAAATTATGACTGCTAATTTAATTTGATTTAATTTGATTTGATTAACTGAACAAACTATGTCTGTCTTTAAATAAAAAAAAAGTATTTTGCTGCAAGCAACACACACACACTGCAGTTTATGGTTCTTTTGTAATTGGGGGGGAAGAGATCTGAAGTGCTTAAAGGGTTAGTTCACCCAAAAATGAAATTTCTGTCATTTATTACTCACCCTCATGTCGTTCCACACATGTAAGACCTTTGTTCATCTTCGGAACACAAATTAAGATATTTTTGATAAAATCCGAGAGTATGTGAACCACACATAGGCAGCAACGTCATTGAACCTTTTGAGGTCCAGAAAAGTAGTAAAAACATGGTTAAAATAGTCAGTGTGACTACAGTGGTTCAACCATAATGTTATGAAGCGACAAGAATACTTTTTGTGTGCAAAAAACAAACCAAAAATAACAACTTTATTCAAGAATTTGAACTGTTATCATACATAGTGAACTTAGTGCAGGCTTCCTTGTTTAGTGAAATTATTTGTTAGTCAGAGGAAGGGGGGTTCTCAAACTTTTTTTTTTTTCTTTCTCAAAAATGTTTGAGAACCACTGCATTAGGGCAAGCCATGTTGGTTTATGAATTAGTTTGAAAAGCTTACAAAGCACGTCTCATAGCAACTTGGATTTGTAATGTATTTTGAATAGTTTTTTATATTTTATGTTTATAAATTAACATTAACCTAGATTGATAAAAGCTGTAAAAAATCTTGTTCATTGTTAGTTTATGATAGATAATGCATTAACTAATGTTAATGAAATGAATGTCATTGTAATATTTTTTTATTTATTCTGAGGCTATAAATTTACCATTTATTATGTCTGTGAACAGTCAACAACATTTTGATCTATGCCAGTTTGTACAGCAATTCATAACACGGTGGTCTGTCTGATGTAGATGTATCAGACAGGAAACTGACAATTGGTACCTCTGTTACACTGCCCATAGAAAAACTGAAATAAATCTCAAGGCAGTGCATTAGGTGTGCCAAAATTGTTGTGTGGTTGGACTCCCTTCGGGTTTGGCCAAATTGCATTTGAAAATTTCTCTAGCTAAGGCCAAAGGATCTTATGTCAGTCGTACATGTTTTCCACTGTTTGTTAATCCCCCAGGGGACACAGAGGGGTGAAAATGAAATCAGTGTTCCAGGTTAAAGCAAATAATCAGCCTCCCTCAATGGAAATCCAGGGCAGATTGATGTCATTTGTTTCTAAGGACTAATTGTGCCCAATCAAGCCTTGATGCCAATGAAGTGGATCAAATGATTGACAAGTTCTGCTCAGTGTTGACTTTGGACCAAAGGCAGGTCGTTAGATCATGAGTTTAAGCTCAGGGAGGAAATAACACGTTGGCGGTGTCAGCGGGCCAGGTGAGTGCACGGACTCTGAAGTGCAGAAGAAGAATGTGATGTCAAAGGAAGAATTTTAAGGTAAGAGAACATTCACGTCAAGTCAAAAATGTTTAATTTCCGCTTTGTAAATGTGCAATGACCGCCAAAGAGACTGAATAAATGATCTCTTATGCACACTTGATAATAATTTTTGTCATTTTCTCTGGAAAATAATTATAATATTTGGCCCTTGAAGCATGATGACATATGTTTTCACAGCTTTAAGAAGCACTCAAATAACAGAGGCGAAAATAACATGAGGTAATCCTCCAGAGTGCCTGTTTTGTATGCAGGCCTCCTCAATCCAAAATGAGGCTCCATTCTTTTTTTCATTGCACAAGTCAATTACATTAGGTTTAAAGTAGATCGGTGGTAGGGTTAGATTTAGATACACCTCTTGGATGATCAAAAAAAGCGCAAATTTTAATATTCAACTTTTGACTCTAAAGAAGATCCTTGCTTTGATGTGCATCAAGCTTTTTTTCCCTTTATAAACCGACAACAGTTAATACCCACAGCGGGGACAAGGTGTTGAGAGAGCGGTGGCTAATGTTGAGTGATGGTGAGGCAGTGACATTGTATCCAACTTCCAGAGCCCCGTGTCGGTGTCTGCCACCTCATGGCACCACTTTAACCCCCCAGAATTCCTTGAATTCCTTCAGTCGCGGGCCACAAGCTTCACTGTGGCCCGTTTAAGATGACTGACGTTTTTTTTTGCTACCATTAAGCACCACCAGGCAATTGACCCCCTGACCCTCTACAAGCGACCTGTTGGAACGGCTTTCAAGTGTATACTTAAATCTTCATGGGAATGGCCTCCCTGATCCAGGATCAGGTCCCCCTGAGCAATCAACACCTAGAGGTTAGTTGGGTGAGCCTGAACCTTGTGGTCAGTCTAGCATGCTAAATAGTTTCTGTCTTTGCTCTGGCTGTGTGCGAGTGCATGCATGACTCCCTGTGTCTGCGTGTGTATTGTGTAATGTATTTGCCTTTCAAGTTCAATCATTTTGGAAGCATTTTTGTTTTGTTTTGGAATGTTGCTGATTGGCTGACACAAATATCATATTTCATGTCATATTTAACCAACAATAATGCGTTATTGAAGGAGTTGTATATTAGTGTTTTATTAGGGCTGTTTTCAGATCTAAGAGCAAGTAATTGTCTCAGGTTGTGGCTTGACTTAGACTTACATCTAAATCAAACAACATTTTAGCTGCTATTTAAAAGGATATTTCACCCAAAAATGAAAATGATCCCATGATTTACTCACTCTCAAGCCATACTAGGTGTATTTGACTATCTTCTTTCAGATGAACACAATCGGAGAAATATATATATATATATATNTATATATATATATATATATATATATATATACACAGTTGTGCTAAAAATTATTCATACCCTTAGTAAATATGACCAAAGAAGGCTGTGAAAATAAATCTGCATAGTTAATCATTTTAATCTTTTATTTTAAAAATCTACAAAAATCCAACCTTTCATTGGAGAATAATAATTTTAAATGTTTATTATTAATAATAATTTTAAAAATCTCATATATTTCATAATGAGATTTTTCCCCCATTTAAAATACTTATTCTCCAATATACGGTTGGATTTTTGTAATTTTTTTAAATAAAAGATCAAAAGGATTAACAATGCAGATTTATTTTCACAGCCTTCTTTAGTCATATTTACAAAGGGTATGAATAATTTTGAGCACAACTGTATATATATATATATTATATGGGTGTTTTGAAACCCAAAATAAATGCTTCCATCCATCATAAATATAATCCATACGGCTCCAGGGGGTTAATAAAGGCCTTCTGAAGCAAAGTGAAGGGTTTTTGTAAGAAAAATATCCATATTTAAAACTTTATAAAGTAAAATAATTAATAGCTTCCGGCAGACGGCCATACGCATCAATTTGCGGCATAAGAGTAACCCCTGACTTGATCCCTTTACAGATGTTTGAAGTACAATTTTAGAAGTTTGGAAAAACTGAAAATGTTAGCTACAATATCCAGTCTCTCCCTCTTTGTTTTTCTTTTTAGAGAGTAAAGTGTCCATCGAATGCGCACTTCAGAATTTTGCCGGAAGTAGGAGGTTACAGTAGCAAACCGTTACTCTTGAACCTTGGCCCTCTCACCCCCTTCCCTCGTCGGGAAAAAAGTAAACTGAGCCTAAAATCAGCCTAGCTGAGTGTCCTCTCCTATGGTAGCCTACTGCAGAACAAGCAGTCAGCACAGAGAGTTTAAGAGTTATCACCGAAATAAAACAAAATGTAATAAATCCTCATTACAAATAATTGCATCATCACACAATCGCTGTGTGCATTTCAGCTGAATATGGTGACAACTGGCCGGGTTGCAAAACATAGGCTATGACACACAAAACAAACAAAATTTGTGTGACAGCACTCAGACCAAAGCAAAATAGCGATCGAGGCATTTTCACACCAGCCAATTAAATTAATGTAACTATGGAAGCTGAATAAAAAGGTAATTGTGACTTTTTATCTCAGAATTCTTACTTTTTTTCTCACAATTGTGAGATATAAACTTGCAATTGACCCTTCGCAAAGACCCGCCCCCCTTACTGTTGCTTTGTCCGACAAGCCATGGCGCTGTCACACCACACGCAGTGAAAAACACGTGGACAGACAAGACAAAGCAGGTTACTTATGATACTAAACAAAGTCCCAGCTTTCAAACTGTGTAGTTTTTAAAGAAATTCAAACAATAAAAACCGTTTTTTGGCTCTTTAATATGTCGTGACCATGATCGTGATAGATTGCTGTAGCGCCTCAGCTCAAGAGGTTCGTAAACCGATCATCTCTTCCTACTGGTTCATTTATAGCATCAAATAAACATGAATGAACATGACAAGGAATGTTGTTTCAAACGCGGAAAGACGTCAGTACACACCATTTTTCAAGTTTAAGTCCACCGAGGTTGATCTTCTAACTCCTGACTGCTTTGTCGGACAAAATGGCGGATTCGGCGATCTGATTGGTTTTAGATCGCTTGTCAATCAAATTCCCGGCGAAGGGTCAATTGCGAGAAGTAAAGACAGAATTGCGAGTTATAAAAACACAAATGCGGGATATAAACTCGCAATTGAAGTGAAGTGACATGTGGCCAAGTATGGTGACCCATACTCGGAATTTGTGCTCTGCATTTAACGCATCCAAGTTCACACACACAGCAGTGAACACACACACTGTGAACACACAACCGGAGCAGTGGGCAGCCATTGCTGCGGCGCCCGGGGAGCAGTTGGGGGTACGGGGTCTTGCTCAAGGGTCTCACCTCAGCCATGGTATTGAGGGTGGGGAGAGCGCTGGACATTCACTCCCCTCACCGACAATCCCTGCCGGACCTGATATTCGAACCCATGACCTTTGGGTTACAAGTCCGACTCTCTATCCATTAGGCCACGACTGCCACAGAATTGAATAAAGTCAGATTCAATTCTGACTTTGTTTCTCTTGAAAACGGCGTGGATAATAAATTAGCCATGATGTCCTACTCGTTAATGTTGTTTGCGGTTTCCATAGCGAATAGCGCGAGCTATATCAGCGTTTTTGTTTTTTCCCCATGGTGTTTCCCATTGCAGGCAGAAAGCATCATAATCTGAGACCCACCCATTTAGAAGGATGATATGATTGGTCAATTTGAAAATTCGTGATGTCACCGTCAACTGTTAGGACTGCGGTCACGCTCACTGAGAGGCAAAAGACTGAGCGGCAGCATTGGTTTTCAGCGTGAATGTCGCGAAAAACACACAAAACACATCCAAAACGGGAAAGAGCTTTGTGATTGACTGTACAAATAGCTTTGACACAAAAGCTGAGGTATATATTTAAAAAAAATGCAGAAAGCAACAGAAAAAAAAGCAAATGGATCACTGCAATTCACAGAAACAGCTTGACTCCAGCAGAGAAACATGGATTTGCAGTTATCATTTTGTGTCAAATTGTTGGATTTTGAGGTAAAATCGGTGTATGACATCAAAGTTCCACGAGAACAATTCAAAAGCATAAGGAGTCGTTTGCTCTTGCGGTACTTTGATGTCATGAGCTGATCGGTCTGCACAGCGCCGATGTATCTCAAACAAGTTTATTGACTTGCTATCAAAAATCCTAATATGAAGAAAATGGAGGTCTACATAACACAACACAAACTGAATAGGCAGATTTTAAGGGTTTATTTCTTCAAAAAGATTTAGATTTTTACTGAAAATAACGGCCCTGGCGGTTCCCCTCTGGTAGGTAGGTCATCCGGGGACTTTTCGCTGCTATTTTTCACATTCTATATAGTAGGGAAGTATTCGATTTTGGATGCAGTGAAGACTTTATATATAGAAAGACAGTGCACTCATATTACTAAGAATGGGAAAAAGTGCAACACGCTATATGGTGGAATAAATCCCACCTTCTAAATAAAGGAGCCAATCGGTAGCTGATTAGTCATATTGCGTCAGTGCAGCTTGCTGTTAGATGCTCCAGTTACTAGAAACTGTATACTGCATACATATTGTGCATGTGCATTGGCTGCTCCAGCCTGAAAAATAAACTTTTTTTTTTACGTTGTTGAGCATAGGAAACCACATTTATGATTATGAATAATATGAAATTTAATCCTAAGCTTGGTGAACAGCTTTGGAGAATTTGATGTTTCCCCATTCAAATATATGGGAGCTGCACTTGCATGACTGAAATAGCTGCCCGAGGCCCTGTTTACGACTGGTATTAAAGGTGCCTTCACGCGGCCTCGTAATTCCTGTAGTTACGAGATTTTAGCTTGTAAAAAGCGTTCACGTCCTCGTAGAGCTCGTAATTACAGCTTGTAAGCTGGGAGTTTTCTGAAAGCTCCCACATGTACCACGTGGCCGCTGTACCAGCTGACCGCTGTAGATTCATTTAGGCGTTGATAGCGGTGCCATGGAAACGCATTATTCCCAGTCCAAGGACCAAAAGGACGTGAACAGCTCCGAATATATCGTCACGTGTTGTTATCTCAAGATTCCGGTAAATACGAGGTGATGTGAACGCAGCATAAGATGCGTTTTGGTCGATCGGATCACAAGTGGAGGATGCTAAATTCAGGCGTAAGCGGTTTTGAGCTTGTCCACTTTCGACCACATCCAGAGGTAGTCGAAAACACATTTGACCGGATTGCTTTCATAGTGTAAACGCTCATGTGGTCGAATGTGTTGAACAGCCACTAAAGTCTCTCCGCCTTCTGACTTAATGCCTAAACATTATGGGCTAGCCAGACTTTTTTTCCGTCGTCTCCGTGCATGTTTATATGTAAATTGCAAGAGCTTATTTTGTCAATTAGATTGAAAGATCTGGAAAACCCCATACATTTACCCTTCCCTCGAAGAAATCAGAACAGAAGTGGTTGAAAGTGGACAAAAGAGATGGATTAAAATACCAGGTGTAAAAGGGTATGTGTCTGCCTCTTCTACTTGTGATTCGATCGACCAAAATGCTTCTTAAGGTGTAAACAGGGCCCGAGGGACGTTTCAAAGATGGCCACCAAGTGAAATGACTTGTGACACGCTTTTGGTGTGAGCGTGAATCCTGTGGGAATTAGTAAAATTATGCACAATACAAGCACTATTCAACCGGAGTGAATGAAACGAGTGAGTGAAAATAGTTTGTGTCACTTTGCCGTCGGAGAGAAGAGTGCGAGAATGTGCATCTGGTATTGGTGCATTGATAAGGCAGAAAAGGTGTATTGGAACCATTTTAGATATTTCAGCATCGATATGTATCGAAATATCGATATTTTGACAAAACTCACTATAATATCATAAAAGAGGTTCATCTGACTTGTGCACTATATTCCAAGCCTTCTGAAGCCATGTGGTAGCTTTGTGTGATGAATGGTCTAAAATATGTTATTTATTGATAATCGTCTTCTCTAGACTAGAGGACTGTTGCTTTGACTTGACCATTGAATCAGTGGGATAAGATCAGTTGGATTTATGAAGAAATGATTCAACCAATTAAATGAAAAGATCTGACACAAAACAACAATATGTTCATGAATTAGACATAGCTACTAATCTCATGAATGTGCCAAGTCAATATTTACATTGTCGAATGACTTAAATTTCAGTCTGTTCTTCACATAGGCCCCGTTTACACTAATGCATTTTCGTTTTAAAACGCATACGTTTTGCTACGGTTACGCCTGTCATTTACACTATGTTTTCGAACCTCGAAAATGGAGACTTTCGAAAACACTGCAGACCCCGTTTTAGTTTGAAAACGCCGGGGTTGCATTTCTGTATAAACTGAGACTTTTGAAAACGATGGGTTGGCTGCCCAAGTTCGCTCTGCGTATCCTTGACGACCATGTAAACAATAACATGGAGACTGAACTGCACTCTTTGCTGGCTTTGTTGTCATTTTTAGCAGCCATTGTGCAGTTAAACTCTGCATTTTTTTAATACTGCAGCAACCTACATGCGCAAGAGTTTACACTTGTACACACATGCCCAGTGTGCATGAACGGTCATGTGTCACACGTTTTCGGTCGTGTAGTATAGATGGAGATCGTTTCTGAAACACTGTGGAAAAGCCAGTGTATGTGGATCGTTTTCATTTTAAAACACTGTTTTAAAACGAAAACACACTAGTGTAAACGGGGCCATAAAGGCCTCAGAAGACTGGGAATATAGTGCAAGAGCTACCACTTTTATGATTTTGTTTATGGAGATTTTAAGTATATATATATATATATATGTGTGGTCAGTATATTATTAATTAATTTACCTTGTTACTCACTAGAAATGTTTTTGGATAAACTAGTTATTTAATCCAAATAAAATATTATCTTAAATGTGGACAACTAATATGCATTGTAATGTAAAGGGCTGCTGTGAAGAAGCTTCATTCTTAATTTGTGGCCTCTCAATACTTTTCTTTAGTAACCTAGTAACAAGTAACTGAAGCAACTATAAATGTTTCCCAGCATTCTCCAGGGTAAGGAACGGTTTAGTTCAAGATGCATTCTTAAATAAATCAATATCTTACTCACACAATCAGAATGTGATCTAAAACAGAGGGTGGCATGTAAAATATCCCACGAGTTCCATGAAGCTTTATCCGTTTAAAACGAGATTATTTTCTTTGCTTAGATGTTTTATCCAAGATTTCTAAGTTCAAGATGTTAAAGTACTTTTTATCATATCCTCTGTACACTTCCTTACTAATGTCCTCCTGGAGGCAGTTTGAAAGCTGTAATTGGAAGCATGTTTTTCATGTGTTCTTTAAGTTCTATCAAGTTGTTGGAATCTACTCTTTTTTTATCAGTGTATTTTTATAGATAAGATGGCCAGAGATGCAGTATCAGAGAAGGCTGTTACCCATTATGTTGATAAGTAACATATGATTAATATTACTAAAGAGGCTTTATTTTATGATGTGGCTTCTATTGAGAAAAAAAATAACATGCTTTAGAAAATGTCACTTATTGGGAAAAAGAATCTTGAAATTCCACACCTGGAATTAAGAAAGTCCCTGACAAAGCAGGTTTTACAGATGTTTAGTCTGTAGTTATGTGGGCAAGTGTGTGTACTGTATTGTGTACATATGGATCTTTGTGTAGGTAAATCAAACTTCTTAAAACCCCTCCCCCTATTTAATTCAATGCAAAAAACACTTCCTTTTCCACCCTGTTCATGTCATAACATATTTCCTTTTCCTCCTGGATCCAGACACTAGACTGGCCCAGCAGAGCAGGACAGGTTTTGGGTTTCCTCCAGAGGACTGAGGGTTTCACAATCAATGAACACTTTGCTGATTTTTATTGACCATAAAGTTCCGTTTTACTTTCGTGGCATGTAATTCATGCTAACATCTTGAAGGTTTGTTTTGTGATCAAAGGATATTATAATAGTGCATGTAGATAGCCTTAAAGGTAGCATTTTTTTTTTTTTAAATGTCACTTTAGTGTGCAAGAAATTGGAATAAACTTAATTCTCGGATGACCTATAGTAGACTTTGGCTTTGGAATACTAACCATTAATAAGTTTGGGGTCGGTAAGAATTTTTACATGTTTTTGAAAGAAGATAATGCAGGCTGCATTTATTTGATCAAAATAAAACAATAATATTGTGAAATAATATTACAATTTTAAATACCTACTCACAATGTCATTTATTTTCAGCAGCCATTCTCTAGTCTTCAGTATCACATGATCCTTCAGAAATCACTCATATGATGATTTCGTGTTTAAGAAACATTTCATATTATTATCAATTTTGTGCAGTTGTGCTGCTTAATATTTTTGTGCAAACTGATAATTATCAAAACCTGATAATTATCATAATTTCAATTTATAATCTGCTGGCCTTTCGAAGCAGCAACTTCATTTGGATATAATTTATACCATATGGAGACAGTAATATTTCAGTTCTGAAATAACATTTATTGAATCAACAGAAACACTGCATTGTGAATGACAAAAACAGACAGGTGAAAAAATTTGAAATAATCACATCAGTATTTAGTAGTGCTTCATTTGCTGAAATGACAGCCTGTATACACTTCTGGTGAGTCCCTGAATTATGGCTGCAGGTATTTTGGACCATTCTTCCTTTCAAAAGGTGTCAAGTTCTACTATTTTTCACATTCAATTTTATTTCATACAACTCAATACTGCTACACTAAATATTAGAGTATCCAGTCTTTTCTAGAAACTGAATGGCATATCACTGCAATCTTTTCTTAAAGGATTAGTTCACTTTCAAATTAAAATTTCCTGATAATTTACTCACCCCCATGTCATCCAAGATGTATATGTCTTTCTTTCTTCAGTCAAAAAGAAATTAAGGTTTTTGATGAAAACATTCCAGGATTTTTCTCCATATAGTGGACTTCAATGGCCACCAAACGGTTGAAGGTCAAAATTATAGTTTCATTGCAGCTTCAAAGTGTTCTACACGATCCCAGATGAGCAATAAGGGTCTTATCTAAAGGAACCATCGCTCATTTTCTAAAGAAAAATAAAAAAAATTATAAATTTTAACCATAAATGCTCATCTTGAACTAGCTCTCTTCTTCTTCTTCTTCTCTATTAGAATTCCAGCAGTGTAGACACCGCTAAGTGTATTACTGCCCTCCTCAGGTCAAAGTTTGGAGTAAATTGTCATATAGAATATGCTAGTGCAAGTATATAACAATTAGTTCAAACTTTGACCTGTGGAATACACTTAGCAGTGTCTACACTGCTGCAATTCAAATAGAGAAGAAGAAGAAGAGAGCTAGTTCAAGATTAGCATTTATGGTTAAAATGTATAAAATTAATAAACATTTTTTAGAAAATGAGTGATGGTTTCTCTAGATAAGACCCTTATTCCTCGTCTGGGATCGTGTCGAACACTTTGAAGCTGCAATGAAACTGCATTTAATTTTGACCTTCAACCGTTTGGAGGCCATTGAAGTCCACTATATGGAGAATAATCCTGGAATGTTTTCATTAAAAACCTTAATTTCTTTTCAACTGAAGAGAGAAGGACATGGACATCTTGGATGACATGGGGGTGAGTAAATTATCAGGAAATTTTAATTTGAAAGTGAACTAATCCTTTAAGACAAGGCAAAATATTATACAGCCTCAGAGGGCTGCCCAAACTTTTGCAAAAAACTGTACAACCTGTGTGCTTGACCTTCCAATTTAAGTGAAATGAAGCAGAAGTAATTATACTTGAGATTCTTTAACAACAATCTGTTTTGACTATTGACATTTCTAAACAAATTTAAATTACAATGCTATATTACAATATTTCCAATACTCAGTCATTGAATAATGATAATTTTTCATGTACAATATTATAAATAAAAATTAGGCAGTATACTGCATAGTTTCAACAAGTAGTAAGCTAGTATTCCATTCTGAACAGAACTAGTGACTCACTTTTTTTGGACTCCGTACAACTCATTAAAAGTCAGCCTTATAGAAAGAATAAAGTAACATTCGGTTTGCAGAGTATAGATATTGACCAAATCCTATATGGGAAAACCACTTTTGGCCTGTACTATAAATATTGTTCAGGGAGTCTTTGTCAAGTATATACTAAGACTTGCCATTACAAAGCTGCACAACTATGCTCACCAGCCATGACATCACAGAAAGGTCTTACTGTTGTATAAAAGGACTTTGAGTTGGTTAACCTGCTGTTTTACCTGCAATTGGGCCTTGTTGTGACAAGGTGAAGGACGTTTAGGGATAGACAATCTGTAGGTCATTACTGCCAAATGAAAGCCTGTGATCTTTGTATAAAACTCTTCTGCTAATGGGTAACCTGTGTCCAGTGTCATTTCCTTTTGATGTGCAAATGCCGCAATGATCTGGGAGCCGAACTCTCTGCAAACGTCCTCGACAGGCACTTTTAATTAAGGGCAAGAGAAAGCCTCACTGTAGACTCTCCTCATCTGTTTCACATTTTCTCCACTGAACCACTGTAAAGGAACACTGCAGCCCCTGTCATATCAACTCTGCTTCTAATGTGTAAAAGAAGTCCAGAGGTCTGATTATCATTCAGTCAAAACACATGAGCCGGGGTCAGACCTGTCTAGCGTTGACTCGGAGTCCTCCGCTAAGTAGTCTAATCCACGTCTAACTAAACCCAGTATGCGAAGTACCGCGGTAGCCTCAACCAAAGCCATATGTTCCTGAGCGCTACCTATTTCAAACATCTGCACATCTCCACATCGCTTTATCCCCTTATAGATGGTGCAAAGCTGTTGGGTCGGTGGTGACCTACAGAACTTTGCTGAGAATCATTTTTGACTCTGTGGAGTTTAGGAATGTCAGTTTGTTTGGTCAGTATAGAAGCACTGATTTGTTCCCCAGAAAACTTTAGTTCAAAGCTATATCTTCAGTTTTAACAGAAAATGCTTTCTCTATGCTTTCACTATTTCTGAATCCCTCCCTGTTCACTTGTTGCATTCCTCATTTGTAAGCTGCTTTGGATAAAAGCGCCTGCTAAATGAATATATGTAAATGTTGGTACCATGTGTCGGCCAACTTGTGCACCTTCACATCGAATTTAAATGTCATTTATGTTTTTACACAAGCAGAATAATAGTAAAATTGGAGCAAGTAACAGTAAAGTTGTGAAATAATATTACAATTTAAAAATAACTGTTTTGTATTTTAATATACTTTAAAATTTTATTTACTCCTGTGAAAGAAAATCTGAATTTTCAGCAGCCATTACTGCCATCTTCAGTGTCACATGATCTTTCAGAAATCATTCGAATATGCTCATTTGGTGCTCAAGAATCATTATTTTTTATTAATGATCAAAACAGTTGTGCTGCTTAATATTTTTGTGACCATTTATAGGCCAATTTGCTCACCTTCACACCTGCTTAAAGGGGTGGTTCATTGCGATTTCACTTTTTTAACTTTAGTTAGTGTGTATTGTTGCTGCTTGAGCATAAACAGTATCTGCAAAGTTACAGCGCTGAAAGTTCAATGCAAATGGAGATATTGTCTTTTAAAGAATTATCTGTTAAAGGACTACAACAAACGGCTGGTAGGGACTACAACGAGCTTCTTCCCAGGTTGGTGACGTCACCAAGCAATGCTTCTATCCCTTGTTTCTGCTTCTTTTTTCCTGTGTTTTGATCTGGAGATTCTGTACGTAATAGCGCCCCCTACTGTACAACAGTGAAAACACGGAAAACATGTTTCGGGAAAGTCAACATAACCGTGTTTTAACACAACTGGCACAACTCAACTTTTTTGTATATGCCTTGGGCGGGAATGATCTAAATGAGGAATATTGTGGCGTGTACATTCCCGGAAGAAAACTCAAGGCCTGGTTTCACAGACAGGGCTTAGAGTAAGCCAGGATTAGGCCTCAGTTAAATTAGGACATTTATGTAGCTTTTATAAATGTGCCTTAGAAAAAAAAAAATTACTGGTGTGAATCTTGAGACAAAACAATGGCACTGGCATATTTTAATATACTGTATGTCAGTGCAAGTTGCTTTCATTTAAAACAACTCAAACATGTATTTTAGTTTGGGACTAGGCTTAAGCCTTGTCTGTGAAACCGGCGGATAGAGTATAACTCCCTTTAGAGTGGACATTGTGCTTTGTAACTTTGCAGACCTTTTTCCATTCTCAAATAGCAACATTATACACTAAAGAAAGTTGAAAATGTTCAAAAAAGCATAGGTTTAGGTTCTCTTTAAAATGAAATCATATTTTTTACACAAACGCAGCAATGACGTTCTTTAACAAGCTTAAAATTAGCTCAGGTTGGTCACTTACATTACAATCAAGTGCTATACAAGATCATCTGACAGTCTGCTAACATATCTGATGAATGTGCGTTGGGTTAACCAAGCTAATCCTTCACTAGTCGTTTGTGTACAGAGGCTAAGTAGAGCAGATTAACCTGTAGCCTTCCATTCTTTTAGTGTTGCCCGACCATCTAAACTCACCATTCCACTTTCCTTTCTGATGTTGACTTTACAAATGTCTTTTCTCAGCTCTCCATCCGTTCAGTTGACTCGTAGGTCGCTAACATTTGACTCTTTGTCAAGATGGCGTCTCCCCAAACACACAAGACAAAGGACCAAATCAGTGCAAACAGTCTTGACAAACAAAGCAGTCGCAGTATCTGTGTCACTAGTTAAGCTTATCTAATCGATGACATGAGCCTAACAGAATCAGATCAGTTTAAGCATTTTTAGTTTTCAGTCATACATACATCTCTGGCACACTTACATTTCTGTATTTCTTTGTACTGTTCTTGCTAATTTTGAAACTTTAGAGCACTTTTAATGTTGTAAGTCACTTTTACATTAAAGAATTGTTCATCCATAAATACTTTTATGGTTTTCCATACCACAAAAGCATATAGTGAATGGGTTTTCCAGCTCCAAAATTTAAAGTGACTGGTTATGAGATACAGAAGAGCCAATTCCATTTGGTGTCATTGATGTCAAGTCTGGTGCGTCACGTCTTAACATGGCATGTTTGAATAAGTGTACATGATATTATGTAAGGACCTTATATAGCCCCGCCCCTTTTCAGCACTGCGCTCTGAATTATATTTCCACAACATGAAGGTAAGATCTTACGGATTTATGAATGAACCAATTATTTTAAAATCTTCCCGGTCTACTGACATTTTGTTATGGCATCTGCTTCAAACATTACAATTCTCATGATAATTTTTGTTAACTCTACAATAAGTAAATCCACTTCTACCTGCTAATGACTCTTCGACAGCAAAAATATACAGCGCTACTGCAAAAACGTAAGTTCAGACACATAATTCTAAAGATGGCTGCACGCTTGGTTCACTGGCGCTTAAGGTCCTTTTTGTTTAACCGCCCTTTCACTACATATGTTTTTTGTATGGAAAAGAGCCATCCTATTAGTATTGATATTTAGGGTCCGAGCACCGATGGTGCTCAGGGCCCTTTCATCGCTGCTTGCAGCTTTAATTTTAAATATATTTTAAAATGTAATTTATTCCTGTGATGAAAATGCTGAATTTCAAGAAATCATTACTCCAGTTTTCAGTCTCACAAAGTGTTGTCAAAAGTACCGACTGCGATACCAAGTCGGTACTGAAATTTTTAAAATGTGACGCTTGTTGTTAAGCGGATTGGTAAACACCTCTGATTGGCCATTGTGTTCACGCGCTCATCAGATATGTCTGTGATTGGCTATGATTAAGCGCTTAGACAATAAACACAGGAGCGTTTGTACTAAAAAACATGCTGATTAATAGGAAGTAGAATGTGGCTTGATAACATTCACTGAATCACTGTATACCATCCATCCACAGATGTTCTTTAGAGACACATGACATTCCAGTCCATTGTTGTCCAGCAGCTGCATGGCACAGTGTGTCTTATATCTTCATGTGTTTTATGGGCAAGCGGGGACTGACAATGTGTCAGAGAGACAGAGATCTGGTGTAATAGCATCACGCACATTCCTTTCCCTTGTTCTGCCACGTTGATTGCTTCCTCTCCTTTACTGGATGTGTTAAATGCACACAGTGGCGAGAGACAAAGAGATGCTTGACCTTTGACCTTTGACTAAAAGCAAGCCTAATCTTAAGTTAGCATCCTTGGTTTTTGTCATTGTCTTTTCCTAGACAGAGAATGAATGCAACTTTGGTACCGGGGTCAGAGCCGTTCAACTGTTCTCCGTTTACCAATAGATGTGAGTTTGTGTCTCTCTCTGTGTGTGTACGTGTTCCGTTCTATTCACACAGTCACACAGCCCACCCAGGGAAGGTTGTGCTGAGTGTCTGTTGACCTCTTTTTCACCTTTGCTAAACACTGCAATTATCTCCCTTCAGCTCTTTACAGGGAAGGTACACAGATTACTTGGATCTTTGTATCTCGGGTTGGCATAAATGAAAGCAGGGTGCCGGGTATTTCTCCTTAGTAGACCCAGTTTTGAATTACTCTTTCCCGTCCCACTTGTCAGATAGTGTTCTCACTGTGTAACCCAGACCATTACTGGTGTAGAAAGATGAGAATAGAGAGCTGCACTCCAGTTAAAAACCTACCGGTCATAATATTATTGCTCAGTTTACATCTGTACCTTTACCTTGTGATTAAGTTCTCTCGAAAATTCACCTTTTTTTTTAGCTTATCCACCTGTAAAAGGTGCTTAAAGGGTTAGTTCACCCAAAAATGATAATTCAGTCATTAATTACTCACCCGTAAAACCATCGTTAATCTTCAGAACACAAATTAAGATATCTTTGATGAAATCTGAGAGGTATACAGTATGACTCGTCCATAGACAGCAATCTAACCACCACTTTCAAGGTCCAGAAAGGAACTAAAGACATCATTTAAATAGTCGACATGACTGCAGTGGTTCAACCTTAATTTTGTGAAGCGATGAAAATACTTTTTGTGCACAAAAAACATAACAAAAATAATGACTTTATTTAACAATCTCTTCTCTTCCCTCTCATTATCCTTACACAGTTGATGCAGTAAGCACAGTGAAGGCTTCCGTGTTTACATCCAAATGCCGGCTCAGTATTGGCCGATGCTGTACACGTGAGCAGCATGACACATGCATGTGATACTGACTCAGGAGCCGGCCAAAAATTAGTCGGCGCTCTGACATAAAACCCGGAAACGCTGGACGTAAACGATGTATGAGAATGACACAGAAGAGAAGATATTGTTGAATAAAGTTGTTATTTTTGTTTTGATTTTTTTCACAGAAAGTATTCTTGTCGCTTCATAAAATTACGGTAGTCGCGTTGACTGTTTTTAACGATGTCTTTAGTACCTTTCTGGACCTTGAAAGTGGTAGTTACAGTTGCGGTCAGAATTATTGGCACCCTTGGTAAATATGATCAAAGATGACTGTAAAAATAAATCTGCATTGTTTATCCTTTTGATCTTTAATTCATAAAATTAGCAAAAATATAACCTTTCATTGAAGGAAAATAATTGAAAGTGGGGGGAAAATCACATTATGAAATAAATGTTTTTCTCCAAAACACGTTGGCCACAATTATTGGCACTCTTTTATTCAATACTTTTTGCAACCTCCTTTTGCCAAGATAACAGCTCTGAGTCTTCTTCTATAATGCCTGATGTGTTTGGAGAACATCTGACAAGAGATCAGAGACCATTCCTTCAAACAGAATCGTTCCAGATCCTTCAGATTCCCAGCTCCATGCTGGTGCTTCTTCTCTTTAGTTCACTCCTCTCATTTTATGTAGGGTTCAGGTCAGGAGACTGGGATGGTCATGGCAGAAGCTTCATTTTGTGCTCAGTGACACATTTTTGTGTTGGTTTTGATGTTTGTTTTGGATCACTGTCCTGATGGAAGATCCAACCACGGCCCATTATTGGATTTCTAGCAGAAGCGGTCAGGTTTAGATTTTTTATCTGTTGGTATTTGATAGAATCCATGAAACCATGTATCTGAACAAGATGTCCAGGACCTCCAGCAGAAAAATAGGCCCACAACATTAAAGATCTAACAGTATATTTAACCGTGGGCATGGGGTACTTTTTACCACTGTGTGCACCAAACCCATCTGGTGGGTTAGCTGCCAAAAAGCTCTTTTTTTAGTTTCATCTGACCATAGAAGCCGGTCCTGTTTGAAGTTCCAGTCGTGTCTGACAACTGAATATGCTGGAGAGATTTTCTGGATGAGAGCAGAGGATTTGTCTTAAAACCCTCCCGAACAACTTGTGGGGATGTAGGTAATGTTTGATTATTTTTTTTAGGCTTTCTGAGACTCAAGACTCAACTAATCTCTGCAATTCTCCTGCTGTGATCCTTGGAGAGTCTTTGACTACTCAAACTTTCCTCCTCACCGTGCATTAGGACGATTTAGATACACATCCTTTTCCAGGCAGATTTGTAACATTTTTAGTTGATTGGAACTTCTTAATTATTGCCCTGATGGTGGAAATGGGGATTTTCAATGCTTTAGCTATTTTCTTATAGCCACTTTCTATTTTGTGAAGCTCAACAATCTTTTGCTGCACATCAGAACTATATTCTTTGGTTTTACTCATTGTGATGAATGATTAAGGGAATTTGGCCTTTGTCTTTCTTCATGTTTATACTCCTGTGGAACAGGAAGTCATGGCTGGACAATTTTTAATGTCCATGATCACCCTGGTGTGCTAAATGTTTTTAAATATGAATGGGAATATACATCAGAGATATTTTACTCAAAAAATTCTAGGGGTGCCAATAAATGTGGCTGACGTATTTTGGAGAAAAACATTTATTTCTTAATGTGATTTTCCCCCCACTTTCAATTATTTTCCTTCAATGAAAGGTTAGATTTTTGCTAATTTTATGAATTAAAGATCAAAAGGATTAACAATGCAGATTTATTTTTACAGTCCTCTTTGATCATATTTACCAAGGGTGCCAATAATTCTGACCACAACTGTATATTGCTGTCTATGGACAAATCATATACCTCTCGGATTTCATCAAAAATATGTTTGTGTTCCAAAGATGAACGATGGTCTTACGTGTGTGGAAAGACATGAGGGTAATTAATGACAGAATTTTTGGGTGAACTAACCCTTTAATTTTTAAGCGCCCATTTTGCAGTAGACAAGATACAAAGGTGTCCTTTTTAGGGTACTATGCTAGTTGCACCTCTAAAATGTATACCTTTTTGACAGATAAAAACATTAATAGCATTAATGCTGAATTAATGCTTTCAAGCCTCAGATTGATGCTGATGAATATACTACATATAGCACAATTATTTAAATTAATTACTAAATGCTTACTTTCATTGGAGGTACTAGATGAGAAATCATCAATTTATATATTCACACCACAATTCAAAAGTTATGTTAAATGCTCACCCAGGTTGCACTTATTTGAATAAAAATACAGAAAAAACAGTAATATTGTGAAATATTATTACAATTTTACTGTTTTCTATTTTAATATATTTTTCAAATGTTATTTATTCCTGTGATGGCAAAAACAGAATTTTCAGCATCATTACTCCAGTCTTCGTGTCACGTGAGAATTCAGAAGTCATTCTAATATGTTGATTTGGTACTTAAGAAACATTTATTATTATTTATTTGAAAACAGTTGTGCTGCTTAAAATTTCAGTGTAAATCATGATACATTTTACTGGACCCAAACTTTTGAACAGTAGTGTACAGTCATGGTCAGAAATATTGGCACCATCTGTAAATATGATCAAAAAAGGCTGTGAAAATAAATCTGCATTGTTTATTCTTTTGATCTTTCAAAATCACATTTTGAAATAATGTTTTTCTCTAATACATATTGGCTACAATTATTGGCCATTATGAATTATGAAATTTTCCAAAATGATTGTCCATGACTTCTTGTTTCATAGGAGTATAAATGAGGAAACACAATGGCCAAATTCCCTTACTCATCCTTTACACAACAGGTAAAACCAAAGAATATAGTTCTGATGTGCAGCAAAAGATTGTTGAGCTTCACAAAATAAAATGCTGAAAATAGCTAAAGCATTGAAAATTCCCATTTCCATCATCAGGGCAATAATTAAGAAGTTCCAATTAACAGATAATGTTACGAATCTGCCTGGAAGATGTCTATATAGTCTTAATGCACGGTGATGAGGATACTGTAGTTCGAGTGCCCAAAGACTCTCCAAGGATCACAGCTGAAGAATTGCTGAAATTACTTGAGTATTGGGGTCAGAAAGCCAATAAATAAATAATTCAAACAGCATCTATATCACCACAAGTTGTTTGGGAGGGTTTCAAGAAAAATAATCTGATTTCATCCAAGAACAAACAGCATATTCAGTTGTCAGACACTACTGGAACTTCAAACTGCACTGGGTTATGAAAAAGTACCCCATGTTACAATTACGTAAGTACTGCTGGATCTTTAATGTTGCAGGCCTATTATTCTGCTGGAGGTCCTGGACAGATACATGGCATCATGGATTCTATCAAATGTCAAGAGGAGTGTATCAACATGGACCTGGGAATCTGAAGGATCTGGAGAGATTCTGTATGGAGATGTATATTCACAGCCTTCTTTTTATCAAGGATACAAATAATTCTGTCCAGGACTGTATATTGAAATTATTAATTCAATTATTAAATATTAAAAATGCCATCACTTTTTTTTTTATTATTAATCTAACAGTAATTCAATTTAAAGGTTATGTAGCTGATGAGAAGCAATACAAAAAAGCCATTATTCAAGAAGAAATATATTTCATTTCTTGGTATTTTATTGGAGGAATAATGTGGTTCACACCTTTTATGAAATATTTACAGACCCTTTTATGATGTTAATCCCTCAAAGGAAGACATTTACAAAATAATTTGCACAATGAGGTAGATAGATACAATAACTAAAATAGCTTATTAGATGTGTAAAATATTACTGAATAAATGATAGCACTTAAAGAGAATATTAACTTAAATTAAAATTAGTACCTGTACAATTTTAAGAAATCATTTATTTACATATAAATCCATAAAATACAGCTATTTAAAGCAGGAATAAAGTTGTCAAGTCCACACAAACAATTTGAAGAATAAAATGTCCAGTAAAGTGGAACTAAGAGTAATGTTTTCATATACAGTAGCAGAATAACCAGTAAAATGTGGAAGATTTGTCTTTGTTCTTCCTCTTTTTGTGCTTGTATTCCAGTCCAGAGTCATAATTCCAGAAAAGAGTTAGCCAACAGCTGTGATTAGTATATCATTTCAGCTAAGGCTTCCAGCAGTGTTGAAGACACATGAGAAAGTCAGACACTTTTATTTTCATTCCCTCATTAGTTTGAACAGCACATTCACCTGCAGCCGCAGGACTCCACCACCATGTCTTCATACTGCTTGTATACAACGTTATTTCCTGCGTCAATGTACAGGATGCTGATGGGACTGAGTTTGGAGGGGACGCAACAGCTGGGCGGCATGTTGCTGGGGTTCATGGAGTTCATTAGAGTTTGTATGATGGCATGATTGGTTGGCTCCAGGTGGGATCGGAGGGGGAAGTCACACATGCCCTCACAGTGATACGCCTCATAGTCTAAGGGAGCAATAATCCAGTCGTCCCAACCCAGCTCCCTGAAATTAACATGCAAGGGCTTTTTGCTGCACCTAGTTTTGGACTTTTTGCCGTGCCTCTTGCCATGGCGGTTGGGTAGAGCAGTCCGTCTACTCCGTCGGGATTTCACGTGAGGTCCTCTTTCCTTCAGACCCCACAGTTTAATCTTCTCCCTCTTTTCATAAAAAATGCTTTGTCTCTTTTTTGACCTTGTGAAAACAACCAGTATGGCTTTCTTCAGTTGCGGACGGCCATGTCTGTGAAATCCAAGATATTGCAAGTCAATTTCCCTCTCAGGATTATCTAGCATCGCCTTAAGCTCCAAACAGAAGCGGGTCCCGTGAGAGTGGTGCTGACGTTCCTTAAAAGTCTCCCACACGTCGAAAACCTCCCATTTTGGTTTATGTGCATCCTCCAGATCCAAGGTTTTGGAGTCAAGCACAGTGTGCGACTGGCAGGAGAGCAGCTGTATCTCCACTGGGCCCGTCTCTGATGCTCGGAACGTTCCGGAGATCTTTGTGTATATCCTCAGTTCAGCACCCAAGAGCTCCACGTTTTCAGAAAGTGTGGATACATCGAATAAGTATTTCTGTCTCCACAGTGGGGAGTTCAGAAGGTCATCTGGAACAAAGAGCACACATATTTAGTGACAGCGACTGTACGTTTATTTACAATGTCAGTTAGAGAGGCATAAAGAGGAAAAAAGTGTATAGATGAAGAACACATTTTCAACCTTTCTTTCTTTGCTATAATAAAAAGTTAGATTAAAAATTAAGTTATATTTTAAAAATTTATTTTTAGATAAAGTAGTAAAACGTCGAAAAATTATATTATATATTATAGCACTATATTACACTTATTTTGGACATGGGTCTCATGTCTCCCTTTCTTTCTTATCGGGCTGTGAATTTCTTTAGAATGTAAAACGAATGTTTGTAATCTTTGTCAAGTAAAAAAAAAAATTATAATGGAATTTCTTTCATATTTTAAAACCATATGGATCAAACTAAACAAACATGTATTAGTAGGCCTATAATTCCTATTTTTCAGTGTTTTCAGTTATTTAACATTCAGGACTAAATCTTTTAGTCTTTTTTTCCTCCAGTCCAATTAGGAACGATTCCAAATTATGACACATAACCCATTTATTACTTAAGGATTTATTCATTTAACTTTGCCACTTTATCTAATAGCAAAATAACAACTGGACGTTTTCCTAAAAGCACCTGTGCTGTAAATATATGTTGTAACTATTCTGACACATTGAAAAGGGGAAAAGGCCATTTATAAAGCCTAAAGTTATATATCAGATTAAAAACAAATCAAACAACTAACCTTGACCCTCGTCCACAAAACTCGTTATAGTGTTTGCGG
The DNA here is from genome assembly GCA_003731715.1 of Anabarilius grahami. Lineage (NCBI taxonomy): Eukaryota > Metazoa > Chordata > Actinopteri > Cypriniformes > Xenocyprididae > Anabarilius > Anabarilius grahami. The sequence continues at coordinate 2,436,001 of RJVU01042534.1, forward strand.
CTTTTGACGAGCGGAAAAAACTCGCGTTCAGTCCCAGTTTTTCAGCCGCGGAAAAGGTCTTGTAGATGGAGATCATGTAATCATGAGGTTCAATTGTGTCCTTGGTCGCCCGCTGTGACTGTATGTCTCCAGATAACGGTGATGCTGACAATATACTTTTGCCGTGTTTGGCTCTTTTGTGTCCATCAGCAGCCGCAGACCTGGACACTTTCATCCCTTTGGATGCGTTTGGAAACAGAGGATTTATTGAGTGAACACACAGAAAATGCAACAGGAAAGTAAAAGTCAAAAACATCCCAGATACTCCACAAGCACACATCTTGTAAATGCACAAGAAAAAAAGAAGGACTTGCTTGGGAAAAACAGGAACACATCACATGTGTGTGGAGGAGCGCAGACTGAGAGCAGCTCCCTCTGAAGAACAGCCTCCTTAAGTACCGTCATGACATTATTAGCTCCCACTCAATCCAAACAATACTTTAAAGACTCTCCTACACCGCTTTAGGATATTACTGTCCTCCTTCATGTCCCCATAATTTAACATGTGTGATGTTGACAGTAAAACATGTCTAAGTAGGCCTATTAATGTTTTATATTTTATTGATTAAGGTTTTATAGACCAGTCAGAGCCAAGTGCCGCATAAAATTTAAATATAGATCTAAGTACTTTGTAGAATACGAGAACAAACAAACAAAACAAAAAAACAACGGGATAAAAATGTCTTAATTTCGCTCTTTTAAATGAATCGTGAATGTGATTGACAGATTGTGGTTTTTCCTCAGTTCTGCAGGTGTCAGTGTGAGGATTGAGCACAGTGACGTGGACTTTACCTCCCTCTAGTGGTGCAACGTGTGTAGTTTTTTTTTTTTTTTTTTTTTCCTGAGCGAGATTTTCCGTGTAAATCAAGCATTCAGTCAGACGGTTGTCGCCCTCGGTTGCAATAAGGGAGTAGTTTTGGTTTGAACAGTTTAGAGGGATTCCAGGGCATGCTCTCTTTTGAGGTTTATTTAGTGTTTGTTTTTGCAAAACGGTCTTTTGTGGTATCATCCACACATGTAAAGTTGGTTGATAACATAACTGCAATAAAGTAAACAATAACTTGTTTTCAAAGTGCCATGGGAAGTCAAACTATCTATTCTTACAAATTTCTTTCTGAAAATCTCATGAAATCTGAAAGCCATTTTTTTCCCTAATATCTGTCATTATTAACACATTTTTACACATGGGGAAATCCAGCTAGTAAATCATTTAAGAAGGTCCATAAAGCTCTTGATTCTAACTTATTTGGCCACATGAAAAAGTAACATATTCTTGTAATTGTTTAATTTGTTACAATAAGGATATAATTACAGGTAACGGCTCATTACCACGCTTACGCCAATGTTTACTTTTTTTCCTTTCTTTTTTTTTTAGCATTTGTTACGAAAAATAGTAACCTACAAATTTAGAAACAATGGCTACAACATGCCACAGTTGTAATATAAATCTTTAGTGAAAAATCTATTTCCGTAACAGATTATCATTTATAAATTCTACAAGTACCACAATAAATACAATAGAATGTGAAACATTTTAGTAAAGGTGGTCATGAAATGTTTTTTAAATTTATGTTGGTGCAGGATGATGCTCTCCGCTCTTTTCATCAGTCTTTTAAGTTTATGTGGCTGTTATAGATCATGTTTGACTTTCTCCATAGCATTTTAAAGTGGTACATTCTCAATATAATTCAAATGGGTTGCACATTTTATCATCAGCATTGCAATAAGAACAGTTCGAGCAAATCTCATCACACTTTTGGCGCTCGCTGGTAAACTCGTCTACGGTGTTTCGGAGTAACGCAAAATTAAACAATTAGTTTTCATTAATGTTGCGTCATAATTGGTCCGTTCAGTTCGTAAGGCTTGTAAAAGCTCTGAACGCCGACGTATTAGCCTGATTCTATAATAGCCTGATGTTTCGTGTGGGCAGTCAGAGTACTGGCAACATGTGAGAAGTGCCGGTGTTGTGCTGAATTCTGACCCCTGCCAAATTTACCCCCCTAGTATTGGTATGTTTAGGATTAGGTGTGGGGGAGAGGGTTAGGATTAGGCAATCAGGTAGTGACTTCAACGAGGGGGGTAATAATTTGGCAGGGAGTCGAAATTCGGCACAACACCAGTACGCAAGAAAAAGTGAGTGTACGCTACAGATTAGAATATAGAAGTGTGTTCCGGCCCACTTCAAGTACTGCGTGGCTTTGGAGAGCACTCTGAATAGAGGATGGGATCTCATGCTTTCAAAACTAGCTTGCTATTGCTAGCCTCTCCGAAATTTCCTACCCTACCTTTAAAGCCACAATATGTAAATTTTCGCAGCTAGAAGTCACTTATTCAAAACAAAGGTGTAGTTTAATGACGTTTTGATTTCGCGGAATCATGGGATGTGTTGTCTTCACGTCTACAGCCGGTGGAAAAGAATCTGGATGGGACTAATGTTACTGTAGTATGAAGCAGGGCCAAGTGCTGTGGGAGCTGAATGAGGCCGCTGGAGCGATTGCTAATGAGAGACGAGTGCGACACACGGCTCAAGAGCAGTGGAGCTTTTATTGTGCCGCAGTCACTGCTTCCGCTTCTTCCGGTCAAGAGAATGTGGGGGTAAAGCATAGACATAATAAATACATAGACGCCATATTGGCCGCTGGATCGCATGTCAATGGAGCTGCCATATTTGTAGGGGCAACATGCCGTAACTCATAATTGGACTGAATAAAAGATGCCTGACTATTTTGAGATTTTACAAACTGTCGCAAAATCCAAACCACATTTCGGGTATTTACCTTTCACATATAAGTCTGAACAGTTGTTTTTGGTTGTATTTGGTCATTATAACATTATTTTCACTGCTAGTTTATATGAAATTATATAAAGTTTACATGATTTTTATGAAGTCTGAGATTATATTATAGTTTATATCACTAACTAATCAAAATCGCAAGTGAGTCTTCTGTGCAATAAAGTCAGAGGACTTTGACAGGACAGGTCAGGCTGTCACAAGTACAGATAGACTTAAACCGACTCATCTCCGAAGGGTAGGTGATTTGATTGCCTGTCATCTAATCGTGGCTCATTTTTATTTTTACCCCATTTTAGCCAGTGGAACCAGGACAACACAAACCTCATGGAAGGCTGAAGAAAGCCTGTCAGTGGACTGTTCTCTGCATTTCCAAGAGATCTCATTGTACTATTCGATACTCCTTATTTTATTTGCTATTTTTTATTTTATTGACTATATTATTTTACAATTTATTATATACTATCTGCTATTTTATTCAGTTATTATATTACTTCTAATAAAGTTGCCAGACACAGTTAAATACAATGCTGTCCATTTAGAATGGAGACAATTTTGTCTTTTTTTTATAATATGAAATGTCTATAAAGATAATTTATTGTTGTGTTATGAATAATAAAGCAAAAACTGTGTGTTAAACTGCAAGCATAAGGTTCGGAGGCAAAACATATAGAAATAAATTATAAAAATGAAAAGGGCCTTAAAATAAATGCTTCAGATTAATAAGGTTTTGAGATGCAAATTATCTTCATATTCATTTGAAATTGTCCTGTGACGTCCTGTGATGTGATTCAAGAGGAAAATGACGCCATGTCGACTACAGCCTCGGAGAAAGAGGCCTGTTCACAGAGTCCTGTCCCAGAATCGACAGCGCCCCAAAGCGAGCACGTGGCAGCTGCCAGGGACTTCCTCACTAAAGCGGTGGAAGAATTAGGTCTGGAGTGGTCTCCTCCCACTGAGCCGCCGTGCAGCTGACTAGATGAATAGTTTCTGCACTCAGGACGCCGCCAGAGCACCACCCCCCAGAAACCCATGCCATTTTTCACCAAAGGGGAAGTTTTTAACCGCCATTTGTGGCTTACGCTGACGAAAATGAGAGACTCTGAGAAGACAGCTCTTTGGGATGCCCCAGTTCACGCGGCAGGATTATTTGGCAATGCTGTTGACACTTTCTCAGAGCGTTTTCTGGAAGCCCAGAAACAATCAAAAGCAATAAGTCCTTTCATGCCCAAGCGAGGCACGGCTCAAAAACGCCCCCTGCACGTTCAAGATCATCCTCTTTTCAGCGCCATAGACAGCGCTCAGCTGGACGCCCTTCAGCTCCCGCATAAGCCCTGAGCAAAGAGCCCGAACCAGCAACGAAGTCGACAGCAACCTGGCCGAGTCGCTATACCCGAAGCAACGGGGTCCGCGCCCTTCGACTGTGGCAGCGCCGCCGCCTCTGCCGCGTTCCTGACCGCCCCGGCCAGAGGAGGAAAGCACTTGGCAGCGTGGACAGAGAGCCAGTTCAGAAGTTTGCCCGCCTTTCTCACGCTCATGTTCACGTTTGTTCTGTGATTCTCTCGCATGTTGCGAGCGATAAAATGTGTTGTTCAATGTGTTTGCCTTTAATAAATGTGAAAACAAACAAAATTTCTCAATATCAGAGCAAATTTCTTCCTCTGCCCTTAAAACTTCCTCCAAAAATAAACAGTTCCCCGCCTCAAAGCAGCGAACAGCACTGTGTAAAACAAGTACTGATGCACACTCACAGTTCCCCACCTCAGAGCAGCGAATAACTGTACACAAAGCACGCTCTCTCATACATACGCAATTCCCAGCCTCAAGGCAGCGAACAGCTGTACATCAAGCGAGCTCACACACACTCACACAGTACCCCACCCCAAGGCAGCGAGCTGGTTCATTTGAAGCAGGTAAACGATCAGACATGCTTGTGCAACCAAAACAGCCCCTCGTTAGAGAGCGACTAGCAGTTTCATACAAAGCGTGATGTGCCAGACAGCTCAGAAAAGCCCCTGTAACAAAATGGCAGAATGCCCTGTGCACAGCGCATTCAACCTCTGTCAAACCATGCACCCGCCTGGCGAGCGATTCCAGGCATTTCAGAATGGGTAATGAAAATTGGCTAAAAGTGGCTACACTCTGCAGTTTTATCGCAGACCACCCCGCTTCAGTGGCGTGATGATGACTACTATTCAGCCCCAACATGCCCCGATTTTGTGCACAAAGATACATGCACTATTAGAGAAGCGTGCGATAGAGGTGGTGCCTCCCGAGGATCGGAAGAGTGGTTTTTACAGCCGCTATTTTCTGGTTCCGAAAAAGGGTGGCAGTCCCCGACCTACTTTGGATTTAAGACCATTAAACTGTGCTCTGTCACAACGAAGATTCAAAATGATCACTGTGAAACAAATCCTCGCGCACGTTCGGCCCAGGGATTGGTTCATTTCGGTAGACCTGAGGGACACCTACTTACACATTCAGATAGCCCCTCATCAGAGATGCTTTTTGAGATTCGCCTTCAAGGGTGTGGCCTATCAGTTCAAGGTTCTGCCCTTTGGCCTGGCATTAGCACCTCGCACGTTCACAAAATGCATTGATGTTGCACTGTCCCCTCTGAAACTGAAACTGAACTGAAACTCCTAAACTATCTGGATGACTGGTTAATTCTGGCCCATTCCGAGAATGTGCTAAACAGTCACAAATCAAAGCTCCTTCACCAAGTGCAGTGCCAAGGGCTTTCTGTCAATGTGCAGAAGATCATGTTGCAACCCAGTCAGACCATTTCATTTTTAGGAATAAAGTTGGATTCACTGTCAATGCAAGCTCGCCTCTCTCGACAACGCTCTTGTGCTATAATCAGTTCTCTCACTGTGTTCAAGCTGGGGAGATCACCACCCCTAAAGTGTTTCTAAAAGACACTGGGGTTAATCGCAGCAGCGTCTACAGTGTGCCACTTGGGGCTGTTGCACATGTGTCCTCTTCAGCTCTGGTTGGGGGCTGGGGTGGGGTGCCCCATTCTATGGCAGACTGGTTTCTGGCATCTGGACAGATGCACAGAAAATGTGGCACATAAACTGTCTGGAATTGAAAGCAGTTCAGCTGGCGTTAGAATGCTTCCTCCCACATATTCACCATCACCATGTACTTGTTCGAACAGACAATACAGCAGTGGTGGCTTACATAAATCACCAGAGTGGTGCGCGCTCACGCTCGCTTCACAAATTAGCGAGGAATCTCCTTCTGTGGGTCGAATGAAATCTCCTCTCTATTCGTGCTGTGCACGTCCCGGGCCACTTGAATTGCGGAGCAGACTTACTGTCGAGAGGAGGTGGGGGGTAGTTCACGGGGAGTGGAAACTGCATCCCAGGATAGTAGCCATGATCTGGGACACATTCGGGAAAGTGGAAGAGGATCTGTTTGCCTCGGAGAGCACACACTGCCAGCTTTACTTCTCATTGACGCAGTCCCCTCTGGGTGTGGACGCATTAGCTCACCGCTGGTCAAGCGGCCGCAAATATGCATTTCCTCCGGTGAAGCTGCTACCCCTAGTACTACAGAAAATCAGGGAAGAGCAGGAGTCAGTGCTTCTGGTAGCACCCAAATGGCCCAACCAGCTATGGTTTCCGGAGCTGATGGAATTATTGGTGGCCCCCCCGTGGGCCGTCCGATTGAGAAGAGACCTCCTACCCCAAGCGCGGGGCACAATATGGCACCCCAATCCAGAGCTGTGGAACCTGTACGTGTGGTCGGTCAGTCGAGCCTGCTAATGACGCAAGATTTGTCACAATCACAGAGGCATGAGCCCCTTCGACTAGGCGCTTATATGCCCATAAGTGGAGAGTGTTTGAGAATTGGTGTAAAAAACAAAATGATGACCCTATTAACTGTCCCATACCAGTCATACTCACATTTTTACAAGAGCGACTGGATGATGGACGGACACCATCCACACTTAAAGTTTAAGTGGGTGCTATTTCTGTTTTCCATGCTCAGCTAGAAGGTTGTTCAGTGGGAAAGCATGATCTGGTCATAAAGTTTATGAGAGGCACGATACGTTTAAACCCCCCTCGCCACCCTACCATGCCCGTTTGGGATTTGACTTTGGTTCTCACGGTGCTCTTGGGACCCCCGTTTGAACCACTAGAGACAGTGGACTTATGCCTTTTATCTCTTAAGACAGAGCTCTTTAATAGCGCTTGCTTGTGGGAAGTGCATAGGCGATTTACAAGCACTATCTGTCAGTGCTTCATGCTTGCAGTTTTGGTTGGGAGACTGTAAACGTAAAAATATTCTGAGTTTTAGTGATTTGGAGACCGTTATTCATGCGTTTATCTCAACCAGGCTGGACTATTGTTACGCTCTATACGCTGGAATAAATCAGTCCTCGCTCTCGCGATTACAACTGGTACAGAATGCTGCGGCTCGTTTTTTAACAGGGACAAAAAAGAGAGAACACACCTGTGTTGGCATCACTTCATTGGTTACCTGTTCGATTCAGAGTTGATTTTAAGGTTTTAGTATTTGTATTTAAATCACTTCATGGTCTTGCCCCTTCTTATATTTCAGACCTTCTCCACTCCTATTCTCAAGTGAGAACGCTCAGATCTTCCACCCAGATGATATTAAATGTTCCAAAACCTCGACTTAAATCCAAAGGTGACAGAGCTTTCTCAGTTCTCTGTCCTAAGCTCTGGAATTCCCTACCTTTGTCCATTAGACTGTCCCCTACTCTATCTACATTTAAATTTTCTCTTAAAACATACTTTTTTTTCTCAGGCATATGCTTAATTTGATATTAATTTTCGTTTTAAATATTGTTTTATATTGCATGATGTTTTGTCTTAAATTTATTAATTTTGTTTTGGTTTCTTTCGATATTTTTTATTAGTGTTTAAATTGTATTGTATGAGGATGTTTTGTCTTGTATGTTGTGCAGCACTTTGGTCAGCATTTATGTTATTTTAAATGGCTATATAAATAAACTTGACCTTGACTTGACCTTGGAAAGTTATTCTCAAACCTAGAGCAGGCTATGTCCCAAAAGTGCTCTTAACTCCGTTCAGAGCACAGATTAGAACTTTACCAGTCTTTTTTCCTGGGAATACGAGTGCTGTAGACTTGCGTACCCACCGGGCACTTTGCCCGGTGCGCGCGATGCAAATTTATATTGAGCGCTCTAGCTGTTTTAGGCTGTCGGAACAACTGTTTGTGCTGTAGGGGCTGTTCTAAAGGACTGCCTCTCTCTAAACAAAGACTGTCTCATTGGATTGTGGACATGATAGCCCTATTGTGACGATCCAGTGTCTGACGTCCCCGTATCTAGACGATGGATGATTCCATGAGTGGTTTCATCATGCTCACCTGGTTCCCCCATTTGAACGCCCTTTAAAAGGAGCCATGTGACCATTCTTCGGGCCTCCTTATTTTTGTTTTACTTTGTTACTTTTTCCTTTTGCTACACTTACACTGGAGCTACACTACATTACAGTCCATGCCTACACCTTACTCTACATAACTGATTCTACTGACGTTACATTTGCACTCATTTGGTTTACGTTGTATTTTGTTAATAAACCTTGAGTTAAATTTGACAACAATGTGTGTCCCTTCCTTTGTTGCAGCCTTCTGGAGCCATGGGCCATAACAAATGGGGGCTCGTCTGTTTGGATTTGTTTGTGCTAACGTCTTTTAAATTTGGCAAAATCAGATTAATTTGATTAAAGCGTTTGTGAGAGGAAATCTCATTTGAGTATTATGACTTCATTTTGCGCGTAACGGGACACACATGTGAAAGTTTGTTTGTTCTGGGTGCAGCGTTTGGTCGTTGCGTTCAAGTTCGCTGATTGGTAAGTTGCCTGTGCAATGTTGTTGTTTATAACTTGGAGTTTCCCCTGTGAGGCATAGCAACATGTTTCCTTTGAGACATTTAGTTTTTTTGTGTTTGGTAGTGCTACGGTGAAAGCAGGTAGTAGCAGTTGTCTCGGGGGCACATCCAGGGTGTTGAAAGTGTCGTAGGTATGACCGGTAGCATTTTCACCCACTGGGATTTTAGTGCATAAATACCCCCCCGCCTTTACCCGCATGAAGACTAGGGATTAAGGTAGGTAGATAGTTGGTTGTTTGAAGAAAGATAGTTGGGGATGCTCCGAGTATTTGTTTGCACATTTGGCTTGCTTATCAGTCTGTTGTTTGTTTTCTGATGGCGGATGAAGCATTTATTTAATCTCCTTCGCACAAGTTGTTAGAAAAATGTACGAAGGAACAGCTATTAAAAATTGCTGCACATTATGAAATAGGTGTCGCTGATAAAAAACTCAAGGAAAATATTAAAGTTAAGTTAAAGTCAAAATTGTTTGAAAGGGGCGTTTTAGGTATGGAAATGGATAGAGATTCCATTTTGTCGGCACAAACTCTTACCAATTCGCAATCTATGTTGACGTTTGAACAGCAAAAATAATTATTGCTGTTACAAATGGAGTATGAAAAACTAAAGCAGCAATCCGAGCATGGTAGGATGGAATTAGAGAAAGCAAAAATTGAAGTTGAAGTTTTAAAACTAAGACTTGTGAAGGAAGGTAAGGATGCTGTTTCTAGCGATAAGGAAGGTCAAGGCACATTTGCCCTGAATTCAAATTTAAAATTGGTTCCTCAGTTTAACGAAGAGGATCCTGATATCTTTTTCACTCTTTTTGAGCGTATTGCTGAGCTACAAGATTGGTCAGAAGAAAATCGGGTGTTATTGTTGCAGTGTGTCTTGACCGGAAAAGCACAGCTAGTTTTTTCTGCTTTGAGTAGTGAAGATTGTCAAGATTATGAGAGAATTAAATTAAATTGATATTACATCTTTTGATGATTTGGTTCAACTGATGATATTGGAACAATTTAAAGTTTCTGTTCCTGATAATATTGCCACATATATTAATGAATGTAAAGTTAATTCACCTGAGGAAGCAGCAGCATTGGCTGACGATTATGTACTCACTCACAGAAGTAGTTTTGTCAATTGGCGTTCACGGGGAGACGTCAATACAGCGTGGTCGAGTACATCTCTGAATAGTTTTCCTTCTAAGTCTAGCTATGTTCCTACTGGGAGGTCTGATTTGTATAAGTCATGTAACTACTGTCGGGAAAAGGGGCAATGGAAAGCAGATTGTCCTGTACTTGAAGATAAGGCAAGACATGAAGTTAATAAGTCTCCTAAATCAGCTGCTTTTGTGGCCTCCGTTCCCTCTAATAACGATGAGAATTGTGTAAAGCAAAAAGTGAATACTGTTTATCTGTATATTCTCCTTTCATTACAGAGGGCTACATGTCTCTTGTGGGCAGTGATGAAGAAGTTCCTGTTAAGATCTTGCAGGACACGGGGGCTATGGATTTATTTATTTTAAAGTCCATTTTACCATTCTGTTTGCAGTCTGACACTGGTGACAGTGTATTAGTCCAAGGAATGGGTATGAGTACACTAACAGCTCCTCTTCATAGGGTCAAGTTGTCTTCAGGTTTGGTGAAGGGTGAAATTGTTTTGGGAGTGTTTCCTGCATTACTAGTTGAAGGCGGGCATCTTATTTTGGGTAATGAGTTGGCAGGCGAGCGTGTGTGGGCTGATGGCCCTGTATCACCTATAGTTTAATCAAATTATGTTTTTCAACAGACCCCTGCAAATGTGGACCCCGTGTGTGTTGCGACTTGTGCTATGACTCGAGACGCAACAAAGGAAGTAGTTGATCATCCAAAAATGATGCTGAGAAAACTGTGTAGTTCTTTGACTGTGCCTGATTTATCTGCTTTGTCTTTTCCTGTGTCTGCAGATGAGATGGTGA
>RJVU01042534.1:2448274-2466618 GCA_003731715.1 Anabarilius grahami
TGGGCGGATGTCAATGCGATAGAGAGCTGCAAACATGTCTGCTAAGTCTACTCCTCCCATGTTGTGGTTGTACACCTTGACAATGTGGGGTCTGTCCACTTCCACATGTTCCTTCTTCTCTTTCGACCACCTTCTGCATCTCTCAACAGGTTCAGGGCCAATGAAGGATGATGCCAGCAACACTGCCTTGTTATCATACCACTTCACGATGGACATCCCACTTGTCTTTTCGTATTTCACTTCATACGCACCACGCCCGGCCTTTGAGAGTTCCTTGTCACTCTTGAGGGTACATCCACGGAGACGGTTACGATTGATGGTAGCAACTGTTAGAATTCCCATTTTCTTCAGTTCCACAATGAGTTCAGGGGAAGTGAACCAGTTGTCGAAGAAGCACTTGTAGTTTAGTCCTTTTGGAACTTCTGATACGAGACGAAGCACAACTTCACCGGCAACACCAAGTCCACGCTCATTGGTCACGGTCCCTTTTCCAGTGTATACTTCAAAGTCATAGACTAGTCCAGTGACACCTGCACGAGTAAAGACCTTGATTCCCCATTTATGCGGCTTGTTCTTGATATACTGTTTCATTCCAATCTTTCCTTTGAAGGGGATCATCTGCTCATCAATGGAGTGGTTTTCTTCTGGTTCAACCTTCAAACAGTTGGCACGGACTTTCTCAAGAACTGGACGCACCTTGAATAATGGATCGTATCCAGGCTCACCCTTTTGCTTCACATTGGTATTGTCGTTCATGTGGATGTATGTACGCAGATTATCAAATCGCTTACGTCCCATGACTGTCGCAATTGGGTCATAGCGGGTTGCCGTCTGCCAGTACATGCGGTACGATGGCATACGTACTACGGTCATCAAGATGTGTAAACCAATGAATTGCTCTATTTCAGAAGGGGTTGTTTTCAGTTCTGGGCCATTCTTCATAACTGCATACAAGTTAGATTGGTTAGAAATATGTTCAAACACAGATTTGTCCATGAACTGATCAAAATACCACTTTGGACTTGGTATTTCGTCTGGGGGAGGTGAGAATGCAGGTCCTCGGAATGAAGAGTCTATGTCAGTTGCTGGGGGTTTCCTCTGCCTCCAAGAAAACTCTTTGTTGACTGGAGCTGGGCCTGGCTGAGGTTCATTGTCATCTGGGACCTCAGTGTCACTGTCTGCATGTATGTTTTGAATTTCAACATCAAGGTGGTTGAGATTAGCTTTTGGTATTGCTGCCAGTGGCTTATCATCATCAAAGCTGGAGTCAGACTCGTATGCTTCAGGAGATTCCTCAAAATCTGGATCAGCAATATTATCGTCTGGAATGGATTCTGTGTCAGATAAAGCACCATCAGGAAGGCAAATGTACTCAATGACTTCACTGGCTGAGTAAAACTTTCGTCTGCCTGCCATAACACACTGCAAATCCTGCATAGAGAGTATTCTGTAAGGTAGTTTGCCAAAAAAAGCTTTGACACAATGATCTGTACTAATAAAAGTGCCATGGAATTTAGGCTACATCAGTTTTCCTCACTGCACAGTCAAATGAACATGGTATTGTGCCATTGCTTTTGATCAAATCTGCCTCTGATTGTTTGCAACTTCGCTCCAAATTATTACATTTTCCATATGATATACCCTCAGTGACACCTCAAAGTAATACATAAACACTGGTGATAGGAAAATAACCCTAGTATAAACTGTTGCTCAAAATATAGGCAAACTAGTAGATAAAGCATGTGATATCCAGTGGTACCTATCTGGCCAAACGTTGCAAATCTGCTACGTTGAAATAGAGCTGCACCAGGGGAAAAATCCAGAAGAGATCAAATCTACTAATTGGCATTTACTGTGTCTATATACACTTATGATTCTTCTTATGCAGTTTTAGTATCAAATTAATGGAGGTTGATAGTGATACTTACACGAAATTGATGCCAAGAAAATCAGTTTCAGGGAACCCATGGAAACAGACATGTTGGAAGGGAGACTACACTGCCATCTGGTGAGCAAGTGGGAAACTGTTTGTTGCTAATGGACAACCAAGTCCTGCAGTGGTACTTCTGAGTAAAAAAAAACTCATAAAATATGTATCTGGAGTAATAAGGTAGTTAGTTTTTAACTGTTGCAAATCAGCAACGCCTGCCTTGAGAGGGTTTTAAAGTCAAAATAGTTTGAAAGGGGCGTTTTAGGTATGGAAATGGAAAGAGATTCCATTTTGTTGGCACAAACTCTTACCAATTCGCAATCTATGTTGACGTTTGAACAGCAAAAAGAATTATTGCTGTTACACATGGAGTATGAAAAAATAAAGCAGCAATCCGAGCATGGTAGGATGGAATTAGAGAAAGCAAAAATTGAAGTTGAAGTTTTAAAACTAAGACTTGTGAAGGAAGGTAATGATGCTGTTTCTAGCGATAAGGAAGGTCAAGGCACATTTGCCCTGAATTCAAATTTAAAATTGGTTCCTCAGTTTAACGAAGATATCTTTCTGATATCTTTTTCACTCTTTTTGAGCATATTGCTGAGCTACAAGATTGGTCAGAAGAAAATCGGTTGTTATTGTTGCGGTGTGTCTTGACCGGAAAAGCACAGCTAGTTTTTTCTGCTTTGAGTAGTGAAGATTGTCAAGATTATGAGAGAATTATATTGGCCGTGTTAAAAGCTTATAGTTTCATCAAATTATGTTTTTCAACAGACCCCTGCAAATGTGGACCCCGTGTGTGTTGCGACTTGTGCTATGACTCGAGACGCAACAAAGGAAGTAGTTGATCATCCAAAAATGATGCTGAGAAAACTGTGTAGTTCTTTGACTGTGCCTGATTTATCTGCTTTGTCTTTTCCTGTGTCTGCAGATGAGATGGTGAGAGAGCAACTATCTGATTTATCCCTGGCTGAGCTGTTTAACAGTGCTGTTCGAGATGAGGATGCGTCTTACATCGCTCGATTTTTTTTTTATTAAGATGGGATGCTATTGAGGAAGTGGATTCCTCATGGTGATAATTTTGTTGGTGACCCTATTATTCAAGTAGTGGTTCCCACAAAATTTCGAAAGGCTTTATTGGAAGTCGCGCATGATCTTTCGGGTCATTCTGGAGTACGAAAGACACCGTGTGATAAGGTATTTTTTCTGTCCCCGTCTAAAACGTGACATTTCGGCTTATATAAACTTGCCAGGTGACGAGTAAACCAAATCAGAAATTAAAACTTGCTCCATTATGTCCTATTCCCGAGGTTGGCGAACCTTTCGAACATCTTATCATTGACTGCGTGGGCCCTTTACCAGCTTCCAAATTGGGTAGTAAGTACTCGTTGACCATAATGTGTTTGAATACACGTTTTTCTGCTGCTTACCCACTGCGTATGATCACTTCTCGTTCAATAGTAAAAGCTCTATCACAATTTATGTCTATCTTTGGTGTTCCAAAAATTATCCAGAGTGATCAGGGAACTAATCTTACCTCCCATCTGTTCCAGCAGGTTTTAAAACAGCTACATATTAAACACCTCCTGGCTACTGCATACCCTTCCCGAAGTCAAGGTGCGCTAGAGAGGTTCCACCAGACATTAAAGTCTCTTCTTCAGGCTTATTGCGTGCAATTGGAACGGGATTGGGGAAGAGGGTTTACCCTGGTTGATGCTGGCGTCGCGGGAGGTAGTACAGGAGAGCACTGGCTTTAGTCCCAATGACCTTATTTTTGGTCATAAAGTTCGTGGACTTTTAGCGGTGCTCCAGAATTCTGTTAAGGTATCAGATTCTCCCAAAAATGTGAAGACTGAATGATTAAAGAAAGAATGAGTTTAAAGAATGATTGATGCAAGCACAAGAGTTGGCTAAAGCTAATCTGGAGAAACGACAAAAAATTATGAAAAGTTTATATTGCACTGTTGAACATCGTGTTTTTGAACCTGGAGATCAAGTTTTGATGTTGCGTCCTTTGGTTTACTCCCCTTTTGAGGCTAAATTCGATGGTCCTTATGTTGTGCAGTGTAGAGTGAGTGATGAGAATTATCTGACTGCTATTCCAGGTGGGAGAAAAGCCACAAAACTGTGTCACGTTAACCTGTTGAAACCCTTTTATGAATGTAAAACTGAGACTAATTTAATGGATTCAAATTCTGTTCATTCCGCTTTGCCTGTAGTATCAGTTAGTCAGGGTGGTTTTAACTTGGTTGGTGGGGAGGAGGATATTGAGCCTGATGAGGGTATTTTGCGGGGTCGGTTAAATAACACTGAGTCCTTGAAGAGGTTAGGTTCCGCACTGGTTCATTTACCTTCATTGTAGCGTGCAGAATTAGTTTCATTGTTACAGAGTTTTCCAGATGTGTTTGGAGACACTCCATCACGTACGGATTGGATAAAGCATGACATCGACGTAGGTGAGGCTAAACCCATTAAACAGCATTTTTATCGCGTTTCACCAGATAAACGTGAGATCATGGAGGCAGACATTAAATACATGCAGGAAAATGGAATTGTTGTACAATCGTTTTCAAATTGGGCATCTCCCTGTCTTCTTGCTGGGAAAGCAGATGGGTCAGTGAGGTTTTGCACTGATTTTCGTAAGGTCAACAGTGTTACTAAGCCAGAATGTTTCCCACTTCCTCATGTTGAGGATTGTGTGGACCAGGTAGGCTCAGACAAATTTTTGAGCAAGTTTGACTTACTTAAAGGTTATTGGCAGGTGCCTTTGAGTAAGCGGGCTCAGGATATTTCTTCATTTGTTACCCCTACAGGATTATACTCTTAACAAGTTATGAGTTTTGGTTACGAAATGCTCCAGCAACGTTCCAGCAATTGATGAATAGAGTAATTTCAGGACTTGATGGTTGCGCAGTTTATTTGGATGATCTTGTTGTGTTTAGTAATAGCTGGGACACTCATATTAAACGCGTTCATGCTGTATTGAAGCGTCTGTCCGAGGCTAAGCTCACTGTAAACTTGGCAAAATGTGAGTTTGCTCGGGCTACAGTGACTTACCTTGGGAAAGTGGTAGAAAATGGGAAGGTTCGGCCTGTACATGCAAAAGTCCAGGCTATTCAAAAATGTCCTGTGCCTGTCGCTAAAAAATAACTTATGAGGTTCTTGGGATTAGTGGGCTATTATCGTTCATTCTGTCATAATTTTTCTACCGTTGTAGCCCCTCTTACTGCTCTTCTGAAAAGTCAAGTGAAGTTTGTCTGGTCTTCCAACTGTGAAATAGCATTTGAAAATGTAAAAGCTTTGTTATGTTCCTCACCTGTGCTGGCGGCACCTTGCTTTGACAAGTCGTTTTCTCTGCAGGTGGATGCTAGTCATGTCGGGGCGGGAGCTGTTCTACAGCAGTATGATTCAGCAGGTGTTATTTATCCTGTCAGTTATTTCTCACGGAAATGTAATACTTACCAGCTAAACTACGCTGTTGTGGAAAAAAAGGCTTTGGCGATTGTTTGGGCTTTGATACATTTTGCCGTTTATGTTAGTTTAAGTCGGCCAATTGTTGTCTATACGGATCATAATCCGTCAACATTTCTGAATTCTCTCCAGTGTCCCAACCAAAGGCTTATTCGGTGGTCATTGTTTTTGCAGTCGTACAGTCTTGACATTCGACACATTTGAGGCAGAAAATGTCATGGTGGATGCTTTGTCCCGTGCCGCTGCTGGTGACAAATGATTTTTTTTTTGTTACAGGGATTTTCGACAGAAACCCTGTCTTAAGGGGAGGGGTGTGACGATCCAGTGTCTGACGTCCCCGTATCTAGACGATGGATGATTCCATGAGTGGTTTCATCATGCTCACCTTGTTCCCCCATTTGAACGCCCTTTAAAAGGAGCCATGTGACCATTCTTAGGGCCCTCCTTATTTTTGTTTGACTTTGTTAGTTTTTCCATTTGCTACACTTACACTGGAGCTACACTACATAACAGTCCATGCCTACACCTTACTCTACATAACTGATTCTACTGACGTTACAGTTGCACTCGTTTGGTTTACGTTGTATTTTGTTAATAAACCTTGAGTTAAATTTGAGGACAGTGTGTGTCCCTTCCTTTGTTGCGGCCTTTTGGAGCCATGGGCTGTAACACCTGTCTTATACATCATAGGGCAAGGAATGCCCGAGCTGGCTGCGAGCTCATTCTACCAGAGGCATGGCATCCTCGTGGGCATGGGCGAGCTGAATGTCTATTCAAGACATTTGTCTGGCAGCTGGCTGGTCATCACCAAATACCTTCGCCAGATTTTATAATCTAGATGTTCCTTAATTTGCACCATTTGTATTGTCTGTGCAAACGCAGAGGAGTACATCTAAATCGGAAACCGAACCTTCCTCTTAGGGTCAACCGTTTGGACTGCTGGATGGTTTCCACTAGGTTGTATAGACGTGAGTGACGGCGCCGGTGAAGTCACCGCCTACTTTTGTTTTACTCACTGACTATCTCATAGATTTATGAACTCGCTGCTATGCCCATAATACCAGCGTGGACTTGTGCTTGTGTAAATGCGTGTAAATGATTCTGATTAATTGTTCCATCATTGATTTAACTTATAAGTTTTAAGGTGACCGCTGCTGTCATCATTATGAGTAATGGCGCTGGTTCGCGCCATGAGGAGGGAACGAGACATTGCATGAGTTGCCATTTTACACTACGCTCAGCTTCTGGGAGTATGGTCACCTATGCTTCACTCAATCAAAAGATTATAATGCAATGACGTCAGCGGCGGCTTTATATGGCGCGATTGCCCGCCCTTTTTTCGCACGCTGGAACGTCATTGCGTTCGATGTGCATGGCGTAATTCAATAGGGGTACAGTATAGAAGAAAGGGAGTTTCTCCTTAGCGTCAGCTATGACGTAATGTCTCGTTCCCTCCTCTCTAGTGATAGAATTTTATTCTGTGTTGTCATCATTCAGGTTGGATTTCAACTTTAATGTAAGTTTTTTTTAACAAAGCAGCTGATATTGCCATAGAAGTGGACTGCCGACTCGCTTTCACCACAAAATGGCGGAAACGCAGGGCGACTGCTGGGCGCTGGTGTTGCAATGGAACGTTCTATTGAGTGTCGCTTCTTGTTAGTGTATATTCTTTTGTATTACTGAGCCAAAGGAACTATTTCAAAATGTCAGATTTTGTTGTGAATTTTGATTTATTGGGTGGGCTAAGTGTGGATGAGTGGTGGAAAGAGATAGACAGAACAGAGGAAGAGGACAAAAAAAAAACATAGCAGGCACACTGAAATTAATGAGAGAGAAATTTAACAGCTGGAAAAGTCAAGAAATGAAGCTGGTAGGCTACTGTTAAACAGACTATGTGGGCTGTTAGCTGTTTTCAATCCTGGTGTGCCGAAAAAGATTTGGTAATTGATTTTAAAACAATAACCAAAACTGTTTTAAACACGGCTCTCAGCCAGTTTTATGCCACCGTTAAAAATAGGAAAGGGGAATCCGGTTTCAGCAGCTATGTTGGCCTATGCGCAGGACTTAATGATCCACCAATCAGCCTGTCCTGGTGTCTTTTAAAAGATCCTGAGTTTATCACCAGCAACAATGTTTTCGTTGGAGTAGTAAAAAAAACTTCGCCGAGACGGACATGACTAAACATCCCACCATCCTGCGTTAACAGAGGGAGACTTTCAGAAAATCAAGCACTCTCCAGCACTAAATACAAATACACCTGAGGGTCCCATCTATAAAGTCTGGTTTGATGTGCAACTGTATGCAGGGGCGTTGTAAGTGGGGGAAAAGGGTGACAAGAATGCATAGGGCCCTGGCGTGTGAGGGGCCCTCGACGATCTTGAAATTATTATTATTATTATTTTACAATTGTGCGCATACACTGCATATGCGCTATTTCTCTGTTCGTTAGTTTGACAAGCTTTGGCACACATCTGTGTAGGCGCCTCCCACAAGCACAGCATGCACGCAATTCGCATGATTTGATTGATTGTCTAGTAACGTTGCAAAGCACTAAATGGCTGTTAGGAGAGCGGACGCACCGGACTCCGGAGTGTGGGGATCTTCAAATCGCGCCGCCGCCGTTCAAGCTAAGCTATGGCAAAAAGTAAACAGTAAGGGAAAACCATCATACATTTCTTTCCAAAGAGACAAAGTGAGAACCTATTGTTTGAGAGAGGCGACGGCGACCTCTGTTGTGTAAATAGATGCTTGCTAGGCGAGAGTCTGCATTTTCCTAAACAACTGGTTTCTTAGCCGGTGATAAACACTATTATCATACTCTAAACACTGAAGTAATAAGAAAAGCGTGTGACAAATCTTTAGAGATCAATAACTGTAATGGAAAACAATATGTAAACGTTGTGTGTATCTTGCATTAAAATATGAATATGAGTCATATAATTTTAAGATGATATTGATGACAGTCGTGGCCTAATGGATAGGGAGTCGGACTTGTAACCCAAAGGTCATGGGTTCGAGTCTCAGGTCCGGCAGGGATTGTCGGTGAGGGGAGTGAATGTCCAGCGCTCTCAACACCGCGACTGAGGTGAGACCCTTGAGCAAGGCACTGTACCCCCAACTGCTCCCCGGGCGGCGCAGCAATGGCTGCCCACTGCTCCGGGTGTGTGTGTTCACTGCTGTGTGTGTGCACTTGGATGGGTTGAATGCAGAGCACAAATTCCGAGTATGGGTCACCATACTTGGCCACATGTCACTTCATGTCATGATAATAAACTACAAAAAAAGTGTACATATATATATTGTTACATTCACCGTCTCATCCCGTTTGTTTTGACTGTCACGTGCTTCTTTGTTTTCAGTTCCCGCCACTCATCTATCACCATGGACACTGATTACCCTCACAGCTGTTTGTCATTTGTATTGTGTATTTAAGTTCCTTCCTGTTCTCTGTTCAGTGTCCGGTATTGTTGAATGTTACTTTTTTTTTTGTTGTTGTTGTTGTTGAATGTTACATGTTTGCTATCGCCTGCTTCTTCCTTGAGATTAAACTATGTTATATTACTTGTATCCTAGTTCCTCGTCTTCCTTTGGTGTACAACTGTTATGTGTATATATATATATATATATATAATATATTATAGGCAAATATTAATCTATGAAAATAAACACCCAATTGTTTAAGAATTTTATCAATTCTTAAACAATTGCACAATATAAATGTTGATTTAAAAAAATAGGCAAATGCTGATCTATAAAAATAAACACCTAAGTAAGTCTTAAAGCATGTTTTCCATTGTGTCTTTGTTTGTGTTGCTTGACAACCACTTTGTTGCAACCCCAACTGTTTCTGAGGAACTACATTGTTTGGCGGAAGAATAATATTTTTATTAATAAAATTACAGTTTATTTGCTTTGTTTTACTTTATGAAACATCGCTACGTATATGGAATAACCGTTTAATAAAAGCAATAAGCCCCGTGAAGCCGTGGTTTACAGTGAATTTATAACAGCTTTGCGTCGTGCCTACTACGCCCCTTAGCTGTTATAAATTCACTGTAAACCACGGCTTCTTGGGGCTTATTGCTTTAGTTTATCATAAACGAAATGATTTATTCATGCACATTTTTTTTTTTTAAAATTAATGTTCCTCTTAAACTTTATAACTTCCCCTACCTCTTTCAGTGACATCTCTTCTCTGATGACGTGTTTACTGGACCGAGGGCTGGACAAACTGTCACTCACTCACATGAGATCACAGTAATAACAAACCACAATGATCCAATTTATTCCCGATGGACAAAAGCAAGTCCTTCCCAACATTAGTTACACACGGATATATGACAGAGATGGAAGAAAAGATCACAACTTTGTTTTCATGCCAACTTTTTTGGAAATGTTTGGCATATATGTTCAAGAATTTAATGCAGAAAAAAAGACAAGATAAGTATGCTAGAACTTGATTTTATTGAGCATATAAGAAATCATAAAAAATGTATAATATTTCAAAGTAAAGTAATAAGAATAGATTTAACTAAAAAACTTTTGTTAAAAGTAACAGTTGTTTTTGTTGTTCTATAGTCTCAGAATTAATAGTGGTAGCTTACAGATCATGATCATATGGGAAAACAAAGACAAAGGCAAATCATTAGAAGACGATGTAATATATATGTATAAGAGTGCACTTCTTCATTGGTTTTAATTGCTCCTAGAGTCCCATAAGCAGGAGGAGTAGACCACTCAACAGCATGAGCAGATACACAGGTGGTGATGAGACAGCTAGACTTGAGTCAGTGATATTGTGGAAGACATTGCCTGTAGTGACGACCACAGAAGCTGGCGTTGTAGGTGATCTGGGGGTTGTAGGTGATCTGGGCGTTGTAGGTGATCTGGGCGTTGTGAGTGATCTGGGCGTTGTAGGTGATATGGGCATTGTAGGTGTTGTAGGTGATATGGGCATTGTAGGTGTTGTAGGTGATATGGGCATTGTAGGTGTTGTAGGTGATATGGGCGTTGTAGGTGATCTGAGCGTAAAAGATCTGGACTCAGCCTTCCATTCATTCAGAGTAAAGGCCAACGACAAGTTATCACCTATAGAAGAGGTACAGAGAGAGAAATTATCGTAAATGCTTAAAATGATAAGTTGACCCAGTGACCCAAAAAATCTAAATAATATAATGGAGATGACTAACCCCTTGTAAAGATGACTAAGTCAGTGTAGTTGGCCCAGCAGCCACTGAAAGGGATGGTGGTGTTTCCATAAAGCCCCTCTGTTGGATTCCCGTTAGCATCTTTGAGCACAGCTGAGATGGTTAGTGTCGTCACACCCACGGACACGCAGTCACCCTGGAAACAGAAGCACAAAAAAGATGCTATCCTTACTCGATACCAGATGTGGTTTCTTGTAATCACCTGGGTAGAGTTGCACCAGCCATTCATAAGTTCTTACTTAAAGGGTCATGAAACCCCCTGTTTTAGCACTGGTCATTCAAACCTCAGATTTGAAAAAGACTCAAGAAATGGGCGTGTAAAGCTGTGGAAAAGTCGGAGTGTAGACAGTGGGGAGAGGGGAGGCAACAACCGATTAAACACAGACCTACAACACACTCAATATACAGACAAATTAATATTAAAATATGAGCGGAGAAAAACAAACAACAGAGTTTGGGGGAACTTGATATTGACAGTGAAAGTGAAAGTGAAAGTGACGTGTAGTCAAGTATGGTGTTCCATACCCATCCAAGTGCACACACACCCGGAGCAGTCGGCAGCTATTTTTTTTCTGTGGCGCCCAGGGAGCAATTGGGGGTTAGGTGCCTTGCTCAAGGGCACCTCGGTTGTGGGTAATAAGAGTGGAAGAGAGAACTTCCCCCATCTACATTTCCTGCCGATACTGAGACTCGAACCCACAACCTTTGGGTTACAAATCCAACCATTAGGCCACAACTGCCCCCAGAACGTATATAAAACATATAACCCTTATGACAACAAACTCACAAAAATCTTATCTATAGAGACTATTAACAACTATCATGAACAAATCAAATGAGGAAGAGCATTTAAAAGGTCTAATAATATTTTCATTACATTTACGAGCACTGCAATCTCTAAACAAATGACACGCATGAGTTTAACACAGAAAGAATAAAGGCATAAGTTGTAACTTAATGCCACTTGATGTCAAAACTGTGCTCTTTATGCACAGCTGGTGTAACCGGCCACTGAAAACTACCTGAAAACTTGCATCAGATATTCTTAATGAAATCTCACCGCTGCATCCAGAGCCATGATGCTGGGCTGAACGCTGAGGGGTCCGGGTGATGATCCAGCCACTGGCTGGACCACCACCATCAGGGATGATACAGTCTTGACCGTCTCCACTGGCTGGTCTGCACGGGTCACCTCCTGAGTGGCCACCTGAGAGAGAAACCGTTACAGTTCAAATAAGGAAAAGCATGTTGTGTGTTTTACTGTACAGCAACTATTATTGGATCTTAATCTGATAAAAATTTTAAAGGGATATTCGGGGTTCAGTACAAGTTAAGCTATATAAACAGCATTTGTTACAGTGTTGATTACAACAAAAAATTATTGCATCCCTCATTTTCTTTAAAAAAGCTAAATGAGGTTACGGTGAGGCACTTAGAATGGAAGTGAATGAGAAGAATTTAAAATAGCACTATTTATTCTGCACTATATGCTGCATTCACGCCATCATAACTGTAATTATGGGATGTTAACCCGTGACGTTCTACACGAAGCTGTTCACGTCCTCAGGCTTGTATTTATGCATTTCTATGTCAACACTATCAATGCCAAAATGAATCTGCAGCTGTCAGGTGGTACAAGTCAGAGCTCTGTAAATTGTTTATGTTCATTATTATTGTAATGTTGTGTGCTTTGACACATGAGGTAATTTAATGCCGTCTCTCATCTTGTGATGCTTTGCAGACTGCCATGTGCGTTCATGTGTTTTGAAGGAGGCGTGGCTTTATAGAGCGCTCTGAAAGTAGGGAGGAATCTCATGCTTTTAAAGCTAGGTTGCTATTACTAGCCTCTCCTAAACTGCCTACCCTACCTATAAGTCGTGACGTATCGAATACTGTTTCCGTGTCCAGGTTTATTCATATCACACATTTAATAAAAGCTTTTAAAAACAGTGTACACCAAAGTCTCTGGGCTCATGCTGTCCCGAGCACCAATATTTTAACAATTCACTTCCATTGTAAATGCCTCACTGTAATCCAGATTTTTGCTTTGTCAATCGAGTTTAACTTGTATTGAACCCAAAATATTCCTTTTAAATATCCACTTTGTTGTATATGTTTCAATTAAAATTCCCAAATGCTGCTTGACGTCATTATAACATTTGATCATGTGATCTGATTAACATCTTACATCGCTCCAGGACGGGTCACTGGAAGAGGGTGGAGGAGGGATGATGCCCAGAGATGACACATTGAAGCCGATAGACTGACTCAGATTGCCCGAGACAGCAGCGCGGCCCAGATCGTCAGCAATGTTCTTCAGGACCTCAAACTGTTGGTCTTCTTCTGCAGATGGTAAATAAATATTAAGACTTTTTATTGCGATCTAAATGCTGTATTTGTCATTTATTTTATTCTTGCTCTCACCAGTGGTGCTGTTGGTGGATGTCTGAACAGGGGGCTCCCTGATCTCCACCTGCACCGTCAGTCCTGTCGAGCGCCTCCTTCTCACATTAGTGCCCTCACGGACAATGTTGGTGATTCGAATCTTGTTTGCCGGTATTTTCAGAAATAAAGCCAGATTGGTGATCAGTTTTGCCCCGAAGAACTCTGCCTCAGTCATGCCTGGGAGGTTGAAGGCCAGGAACAAAACCGGGGAGGTGCGGATTTGTAGTGGCTCTGAGCCACGAAGAAGTATGTTCAGCATTTTGTAGTCCTGGTCAAAGAAGTTGGAGCCGTGACTGGAGTTGAAACTGGGAACGTATTGCCCTGAGGAGCACAGAGAAGAATCAAAGGAAGAATTGTGATGTGTTGTTTAGGTTGAAAAATGGTCTTCTGTCCTGCAGGGGGAGTTGTATTAACTTGCATTATTGTGTTGTACTCTACCTGTATAAGTTGGCTCACGCAGAGTGTAGTCAGTTTTGTCCGCATTCCACTGAGCATTTGTTGGACCAACCAAAATATTATTAACGTACACATCCAGCCGCTGAGGGTTTGAGTAAAATACAGCCACCCTGACAGCCTGAGAACAGAAGATAATTGTAGTTAAGTTTCTACCATAATATTATCAAAGTTAAAACAAAAAATTAAATGAAACATGAAAAAAGAAACATTGATTACAGATGTTTACACACACACACATTATATATATATATTATATGTATATTCATCAATTGATTGATTGATATTGATTCATCAGTTCGTTTACTTTTAATATTCAAAGATATGCAAAGTTCTGCACAATTCAGTTTTTTAAAAAATAAATTAGAAGACAAAATGGAAATAAAATATTTTTAAGAACAATGCAGAATAAAACCGATTAAAGATTGTTTTATCCTAATATGCCTTTTATTATTCTCAATTTAGTTTTATTATGCTGTGTGTCTATTGTCAGTATAATTCCTCTTACTGACTAACCTCTGTAGGTCCAGCATTCAGTAACTTAAGTCTCAGCTTCTGTGGTGTTGTGCTGGTGAAGTAGATGTCAAAGGATTTATTAGTGGCCACAATGGCGTGGAAGAGAGATACTCGTTTCTGACACGTGTAGCCGGCACACCAGCCGTGGTCTTGTGGTCCTGGGACAAGATATTCACAGTAAGATTAAAATTTGTGCTGGGCAACGATTCAAATATTTAATCACGATTAATCGCATGATTTTTCTGCGATTAATCGCGTTATGCGTAAAATTCAATAATGAGTTCAAAAGTTATATATTGCTCACTTTTATTGCAAAAGTACTGCTATATGAACAAAGGTGCAATAACATTTGGTTTGCAAACATAAATATGGTGCTTTTTTACAGCAGTATTCCCTTTACATAGTAGCAGTTAAAATATTTATTGTAAATCTAAACTTAAACATTAATGTAATCAAATTAAATATGAAACCAAAGCTATCTGCCACTGCCAGGGGCCAGGGCATTAACGTTTTGTCTAGTTTGTTATAGGAAAACAAGTTATGCTCAGAGTCCAGAGTCTCAATCATAACAGGCACCTTCCAAACAACAGCAAGTTAACATTTATAATTTTATTTTTTATTTTTTCCTGAACAGGTACCAGCAGACTCATTTTTCTTTTATCAGGAAGCAGCATAAAAAGTCTATGTTCAGTAGAAAGCATAACTGTGAATACAAAACTTCGATTTTGTATAAATGTAGATCAGAATTTGTAAGAGTAAGATCTACATTTGTGGATCCAGTGACACGCCTGCTACCAACAGATGGCAGTATAGCCAGCTAAAACAGACAACGGCACCGTAATCAAGCGTTCTTCCCCATATAAAGACATCTTAAAGGTGGTACAGAGGTTCTTTTCGTCGACTGAGTTTTTGAAATGAGTGCATTCTTAAGAACAACCCCCCTCCTTCACAGCTCTTTTCAAGGGAACGCCTCCCAAAACTCGTGTACGAGTATTGGAACACGAGTGTTTACCACGGGCATTCACTGTGTTATGAAGCCGGGCACACATTTAAGACTAGCTAAAACATTCTGACTGTGCTCAACATACAGCGATTGTTTCCTGCTCCTGAAGCAGATTTATATACTTTCACATGGAATTTGAACACCGACTGTAATCGCAGACTGAACGCAACTGCCTCAGTTGGAACCTGGATCACTATGCAGTTAACTTACATTGCCACGTATAGCAATAAAACAACGCGGTGCGTTAAGAAAGGCATCAGTGCTAAGATCACCTAGCACCTTAAGTTACAGCTGTTGTTCTAGGTGAACATACCGAGACTTCAAATATATGTAATATAATAGGTGTAGTGTATTGTGTAGGGCAGTAAATCTTAAATACAAAACCATTATATATAATAAAATAATGGCATAATGAAATCAACTTCATCAAAATGACAAGAACTACTTCTCTTCTCAAGTGTCAAGACTTTGAAATGTAAATCAAACACAAATGTCATCTCTGTGAATCCAAGTATCTGATTTAATTATATTGTATGTCATTACACTGGAAGACTTGGTAAAACTCACCAGTGACAGAAAGAATGAATCGCTGTAAGCTCTCACGGCCTTTGACAAGTACTTCATAAAATCCAGCGTGTATGGTTCTGGTGTTTGTGATGGTCAGAGATCCAGTCTGATCCAGCTGCAGTCTGTCTCTGAATCTCTCATCAGCATCACTTAAGTTGGTCTTGTTCGTTTCTACATCGAATTTAGCCAGGAGAATGCCTTTATCTCCAAACCTCCACACTACCAGATCTGTGTGTGTTTCAGTAAGATTGGTATGTAGAGTGACAGATTGTCCCTCCATCACTGACAGTGACTTCACCGTCTCACCCACTGTGTCTGAAAAACAAATCAATAAAGAGCTGGTATATTGTGTCTTTACAGCCAGTAAAAATTTTTGTTGCTTTAGGAGAATACAGATCTGATATATCTTCGGGCTCAGGGCTCAGGGCTCAGTTTTAGGACCTTCAGTTTTAGGACATTTTAGGACCTTTTTAATCTTTATTTATTCCTGCTTTGCCAACTTTTATGAACTCTGGGTATTAGGTGTTATTTTTATGCTAATAACACACAGATCTAAATTCATTGTAAATATTGTCAAATTGATGCTTTCTCATTGCTCGTTAAATGTATTTCTGACATAAAATGATGGATGCTAATAATTTTCTTTGTTTCAATAGTGATAAAAAAAAAATTAAGTCATGCTTATTGGTTACATAGCCTATACTACTTAAATCTAGCCTGGATGCCAGCCGAACTTAGCCCCGCCCACAACATTTTGAGGTCGGGAAGTTCGGTCTGGACTCGATCCGTAGAGGAGTAATTATGGCCGAACAGAAACTGTTCGGACCAATCACATTGTCAGGGCGATGATTGACAGATTATCACCAGAAACGTAATCAGCCACGTCATCAAAGAGCGCTTGGGTTGAATTCGTTTACAACAATGATGGCTGTTGTTGAAGAACTGAGATGTGTAGATTCCGCCATCGCGTCCGATATAGAAGATATCGACAGCGCATTAATTTTAAAAGATTTTAAAATTCTTTTTACAACACCGGCAAAGATTGTTTACGCTCATCTTCTACTAGTTCCAGCATGTGTGCAGTTGAGTTCTGTTGACAACTATGCGTCGCTCAACATACGTCACTTACTCTGTAGCTCTGATTGGTTGTAGGTCTATCCAATTGAGGTCTTTCCTGGATCGGTTGAAATACGCCCCCATAATCAAAGCCCAATGGAGCAGTATCAGACTCATATTCTGACTAGAATTGAGGATGACCACGTCAGGCTAACTTAAATTGGTTGTGATCAATGAATGCCTACGTTTTCAGTGATTATAACACCATCTTGTGGCATGTACTGTGTGACTAATATAATGATTAATAGTCATCTAAACAACACTGTAAAACATTGCTGTTAAAAAAATTGCCAAATTCTGACAGTAACATACTGTTCTGCAGTAAAACAGTAATATGCTGTAGAAAACAATGCATTATGGGCAATTTTTTCATGGTAAGCAACTACTGTTAATTTACAGCCCATTTTCAACAGTAATGTACTGGATTTTTGTATTACGTTTTTAAAAAAAGCTGTTTTATAATAATATGCTGCATTTACGAATGACGCCTATTTGATGAATCGTGTATTTCCAAAGCACGATTTTCCCAAAGATTTTTTCATAATAATAGAGGACATTTTACAAATGCCAATCAATAGACAGTGGGCGGTGGATGGAATTGGATGAAAATTGAAGAGCGGACAGACACGACAAATCGATTATAGTGTGGTTGGTGACATTAGTGTAAGAATTAACTCAATTAATAGCGGAAAATTGAGGTTAAAGTCTTTTACCAATTATGGATAAAATATTATCCATATTCCTGGCCAACAGTAATAATATTTTATTATGATTACTAAAAGCAAAAGTAGCCGGAATCTTTCAGTTTAACACACACACACACACACACATTCGTGGAGTTGCTAGAGTGAGTAATGAAGAAAGTCCCAACTTCAGTACTAATTAAAATCGCAACCTGAGAAAAATCACAAAAGTAGAGCTTTGGCTTGATTCTTTCTGTTTAAATGATTTTCACCAGTGTCCAGCAAGAGAGAGAGAATTGTTTCTTGTACCTGCGTTCAATTTGACAGCTGAGGTAATCGCGGGTTGTTCCGTGGCTCGTATTAACCTGAAAGGGGATCCGGCTTGGATTGGCTATCCAATTGCAGGGAACTTTTCCCGTAAAGGCCACGGCCTTCAAACAAAATCGAAGAACGAACTGATGTGACGTCATTTCGAACAAAATCATTCGTTCGTTTTGTGTTCTTTATGGTAGTTCGAAATAGTGATGGGAAGTTCGGTTCTTTTCCGCGAACCGGTTCTTTCGGACAGTTCGATTCAATAAACCGGTTGAAAAAACCGGTTCACCGGTTCTTTTACGCTCCGACGTAATGACGTCATCCGCGATGACGTCGTCTATCGCGGGCCGGGATGAAAAAACTTAACAGATTTAAATCATATAAAGTCAGTATTCATAACATCAGTCAACTAAAACATTATAATCTGAAGCATTTCTTACAATTTAGTTTTGCATCTAAAGCATCCAAACACATGACATATACAGGCAGTGATGTGCAAACAAAGTTTTACAGTTATAAAGTGAATAAATTAGTCTTCATCAGAGCAGAAACCATGATCCTCTTACATTACGATTTATTTGTAATTAAATAAACTTACGTTTCGCCAGATTGGCCCCTCATTCGAGTCCTCTCATAGCATC
>RJVU01042534.1:2467125-2491088 GCA_003731715.1 Anabarilius grahami
ATACTGAGACTCGAACCCACAACCTTTGGGTTACAAATCCAACCATTAGGCCACAACTGCCCCCAGAACGTATATAAAACATATAACCCTTATGACAACAAACTCACAAAAATCTTATCTATAGAGACTATTAACAACTATCATGAACAAATCAAATGAGGAAGAGCATTTAAAAGGTCTAATAATATTTTCATTACATTTACGAGCACTGCAATCTCTAAACAAATGACACACATGAGTTTAACACAGAAAGAATAAAGGCATAAGTTGTAACTTAATGCCACTTGATGTCAAAACTGTGCTCTTTATGCACAGCTGGTGTAACCGGCCACTGAAAACTACCTGAAAACTTGCATCAGATATTCTTAATGAAATCTCACCGCTGCATCCAGAGCCATGATGCTGGGCTGAACGCTGAGGGGTCCGGGTGATGATCCAGCCACTGGCTGGACCACCACCATCAGGGATGATACAGTCTTGACCGTCTCCACTGGCTGGTCTGCACGGGTCACCTCCTGAGTGGCCACCTGAGAGAGAAACCGTTACAGTTCAAATAAGGAAAAGCATGTTGTGTGTTTTACTGTACAGCAACTATTATTGGATCTTAATCTGATAAAAATTTTAAAGGGATATTCGGGGTTCAGTACAAGTTAAGCTATATAAACAGCATTTGTTACAGTGTTGATTACAACAAAAAATTATTGCATCCCTCATTTTCTTTAAAAAAGCTAAATGAGGTTACGGTGAGGCACTTAGAATGGAAGTGAATGAGAAGAATTTAAAATAGCACTATTTATTCTGCACTATATGCTGCATTCACGCCATCATAACTGTAATTATGGGATGTTAACCCGTGACGTTCTACACGAAGCTGTTCACGTCCTCAGGCTTGTATTTATGCATTTCTATGTCAACACTATCAATGCCAAAATGAATCTGCAGCTGTCAGGTGGTACAAGTCAGAGCTCTGTAAATTGTTTATGTTCATTATTATTGTAATGTTGTGTGCTTTGACACATGAGGTAATTTAATGCCGTCTCTCATCTTGTGATGCTTTGCAGACTGCCATGTGCGTTCATGTGTTTTGAAGGAGGCGTGGCTTTATAGAGCGCTCTGAAAGTAGGGTGGAATCTCATGCTTTTAAAGCTAGGTTGCTATTACTAGCCTCTCCTAAACTGCCTACCCTACCTATAAGTCGTGACGTATCGAATACTGTTTCCGTCTCCAGGTTTATTCATATCACACATTTAATAAAAGCTTTTAAAAACAGTGTACACCAAAGTCTCTGGGCTCATGCTGTCCCGAGCACCAATATTTTAACAATTCACTTCCATTGTAAATGCCTCACTGTAATCCAGATTTTTGCTTTGTCAATCGAGTTTAACTTGTATTGAACCCAAAATATTCCTTTTAAATATCCACTTTGTTGTATATGTTTCAATTAAAATTCCCAAATGCTGCTTGAAGTCATTATAACATTTGATCATGTGATCTGATTAACATCTTACATCGCTCCAGGACGGGTCACTGGAAGAGGGTGGAGGAGGGATTATGCCCAGGGATGACACATTGAAGCCGATAGACTGACTCAGATTGCCCGAGACAGCAGCACGGCCCAGATCGTCAGCAATGTTCTTCAGGACCTCAAACTGTTGGTCTTCTTCTGCAGATGGTAAATAAATATTAAGACTTTTTATTGCGATCTAAATGCTGTATTTGTCATTTATTTTATTCTTGCTCTCACCAGTGGTGCTGTTGGTGGATGTCTGAACAGGGGGCTCCCTGATCTCCACCTGCACCGTCAGTCCTGTCGAGCGCCTCCTTCTCACATTAGTGCCCTCACGGACAATGTTGGTGATTCGAATCTTGTTTGCCGGTATTTTCAGAAATAAAGCCAGATTGGTGATCAGTTTTGCCCCGAAGAACTCTGCCTCAGTCATGCCTGGGAGGTTGAAGGCCAGGAACAAAACCGGGGAGGTGCGGATTTGTAGTGGCTCTGAGCCACGAAGAAGTATGTTCAGCATTTTGTAGTCCTGGTCAAAGAAGTTGGAGCCGTGACTGGAGTTGAAACTGGGAACGTATTGCCCTGAGGAGCACAGAGAAGAATCAAAGGAAGAATTGTGATGTGTTGTTTAGGTTGAAAAATGGTCTTCTGTCCTGCAGGGGGAGTTGTATTAACTTGCATTATTGTGTTGTACTCTACCTGTATAAGTTGGCTCACGCAGAGTGTAGTCAGTTTTGTCCGCATTCCACTGAGCATTTGTTGGACCAACCAAAATATTATTAACGTACACATCCAGCCGCTGAGGGTTTGAGTAAAATACAGCCACCCTGACAGCCTGAGAACAGAAGATAATTGTAGTTAAGTTTCTACCATAATATTATCAAAGTTAAAACAAAAAATTAAATGAAACATGAAAAAAGAAACATTGATTACAGATGTTTACACACACACACATTATATATATATATTATATGTATATTCATCAATTGATTGATTGATATTGATTCATCAGTTCGTTTACTTTTAATATTCAAAGATATGCAAAGTTCTGCACAATTCAGTTTTTTAAAAAATAAATTAGAAGACAAAATGGAAATAAAATATTTTTAAGAACAATGCAGAATAAAACCGATTAAAGATTGTTTTATCCTAATATGCCTTTTATTATTCTCAATTTAGTTTTATTATGCTGTGTGTCTATTGTCAGTATAATTCCTCTTACTGACTAACCTCTGTAGGTCCAGCATTCAGTAACTTAAGTCTCAGCTTCTGTGGTGTTGTGCTGGTGAAGTAGATGTCAAAGGATTTATTAGTGGCCACAATGGCGTGGAAGAGAGATACTCGTTTCTGACACGTGTAGCCGGCACACCAGCCGTGGTCTTGTGGTCCTGGGACAAGATATTCACAGTAAGATTAAAATTAGTGCTGGGCAACGATTCAAATATTTAATCACGATTAATCGCGTGATTTTTCTGCGATTAATCGCGTTATGCGTAAAATTCAATAATGAGTTCAAAAGTTATATATTGCTCACTTTTATTGCAAAAGTACTGCTATATGAACAAAGGTGCAATAACATTTGGTTTGCAAACATAAATATGGTGCTTTTTTACAGCAGTATTCCCTTTACATAGTAGCAGTTAAAATATTTATTGTAAATCTAAACTTAAACATTAATGTAATCAAATTAAATATGAAACCAAAGCTATCTGCCACTGCCAGGGGCCAGGGCATTAACGTTTTGTCTAGTTTGTTATAGGAAAACAAGTTATGCTCAGAGTCCAGAGTCTCAATCATAACAGGCACCTTCCAAACAACAGCAAGTTAACATTTATAATTTTATTTTTTATTTTTTCCTGAACAGGTACCAGCAGAATCATTTTTCTTTTATCAGGGAGCAGCACAAAAAGTCTATGTTCAGTAGAAAGCATAACTGTGAATACAAAACTTCGATTTTGTATAAATGTAGATCAGAATTTGTAAGAGTAAGATCTGCATTTGTGGATCCAGTGACACGCCTGCTACCAACAGATGGCAGTATAGCCAGCTAAAACAAACAACGGCACCGTAATCAAGCGTTCTTCCCCATGTAAAGATGCTTTAAGTGGCTTAAGAAAGTGAAATTGAAGCAACAAATTCAGTACACAGCTTAATAAAACACAGAACATTTTATACAAACAAGCATAAATTAACTCAAAACGCGCAAATTTTCACATCGAATGTTTCCTCGTTATAAAGAAAACGCTTAATATAATGCATTAAGACACTAGACTAACATTAAAAGGTAATAACACATACTTTGTACAGACAAGCAGATTAAATCAGGTTAAGAACACAACACGAGAAGTTAGGCGTTTTTCTTCCATAGAAAATCATTGTAAAACGCTGACATGTGCTATAGCGCGCTACATGTTCAAAAAGATGTAGTCCTAGACTGAGTTTTACTTTCACCGTCTTACTGCATTAAGCCACGTTTAGTGTTTTCTTTGATAACAGGCTCTATGGGAGGAAAATGCTTAGCCTACTATGTACAGACAAGAGCCTAAGATGAACGCGATGCGCAAAGTTTCACGTTCAAGGCATTTCCTCCCTTAAGCGCCTGTTAAAAAGAAAACGCTTTTAATGCTCTCATAGGTTGAGACGCGTGATGATGAGAATCCAAAGCCAGTACTGATCAACATCCCACCCCTCCTGCGACCCATTGTTTGTCTGTAAGCAACGGACTTTCAAAATAATAATTAGAAAAAACTGCGTTAATGTGCGATAAAATAAAATAATAATAATCGCCGTTAATCAATTAATGCGTTAACGCGATAATAACGCGCTAACTTGCCAGCCCCAAATAAAAATTCAACTAAACACAATGAAACCTCTTCTGCTTATATAAAATCCTAAACTATATTATACATACAATAGTAGGTGTTACAAGGGGAGTTAAGAGTCATACCGTTAACCAAATCCACATATTTGTCCCCCAGGATGGCTACAGGTGAAAGACGCCTGGTCTCTGTGTCTGCGTCCATACTTTCGATGACAAGCATTCTGTAGTTGAGCCCAAAGCACTTGTAGCTCTGCCAGGTGTTCATGTACGTACAGTTGTCTCTGATCACACCTGCACAGGTAAAACAGCCATGTCGTACGTTAAAAGAGCAATATTTTTATAGCACTCTCTTTTAGATCACTGTTAATGATGAACAGCCCTCAGATGTACTGTACCTTTGTAAGGAGCGATTTTATTCACAGGTATTCGGCTGCCGTTGAGAAAGGTAAGCATGACTTTAGGGATGCGGTAATCACCCAATCCATGTCGGGGATCCCCGTTCCACTCGTACTCGGACTGGGGCACCACTGCTCCCACTGCACCCAGGAAACTGCCATCCAGATCCTTCAACATCGTCTTCTTCTTAGCGTCACAGTCCATGTCCACACAGTCTGCTGGGTTCACCTTGCTAAAAATGAGAGAGAAACAAATCAATCAGTCACGTCCGGTGAATCATCCGGTGGCGCTGCTCTGCTGGCGACTGCTGACTCCATAGTGCGTGCTTCAACTCTCCTGATACTGATTTTAATTTGTGTGGTTGAGTGGACTTTTTTTAATTTTTTAAGTATTTTTTCTATTTTCTAAAGTTTCTTTTAAGTTTTAGCTCCTGAAAATGGTAACACGCATGGCAGTTCAAAGACTGTTGCTCATTTGGATTCTGATGCTGGTTCTGGCATCCATATTCTGCCACACATATTTGAAAACACCATGTAACAGTTGGACGCCAATCATTTACACAAGAGATGCTCTCCTGCTGCTTCAGTTCTCAGGACCAACTATGGCAACAGATCCATTGGGTTTACCATTCGATGTGAGAAGGTCGTTGGCTAAACAATGCCAGAGAAGAAGAGGACAAAGAGACAGCATTTGTTTTACCCAACCCCAACTGCCCAACTCACTGCAGAATTAAATTTGAGCCACTTTGGGGTAATTTGGAAGAGGAAGTCAGAAAACGTTTTCCTCCACCAGCATCACATAGTGACCCTGCCACTGTTCTGGAAGAGGAATCGCTCAAAATCCCTCTGGCCACTTTGAAGGACTTGTATCTGTCATTCCCAAGACATCTGAAGCAACTTCTCAGTCAGTAAAACAAATAGACAGTATCGAGAGAACAAACATCGCTGTTTTTCAGTTGTTTTCATATGTGACCATGCTCTAAATGGATGTCTTTTACAATTTTGTTGCTTTTTGCAGTTTTCAGGTTTAAAAACGTTTAAAACGTGTCTAGAGATACAGTAGGCGTTGCTTTCACTGATGGTCTGAAAATTCTGCATAAATAAAGTGCGAAGTGCACATATTTATAATCAAAATGCTCTTTTCTATAGAGTTATTTTTCTAGATAACTATTGAGTTTATGGTCATTGAATGGCTTTTCTGAGATAAATGTGACATTAGGTGACATTGTTCTCAAGCTGTTTTTTTTTACTCCTTTCCACAAATGCTCTCTCGCTCTCTTTTTTTTTTAATCCCCCTCTGTGTGTACCATCAGATGAAATCCTGGAGGTGCCTATGTTGGCCACAAAAGGAGGCCCTAGACCATACTAATTAAATTATTGTGGTCTAAAACCAGGTGTTTCAGCTTCATTGTCCAACCCCTTTATGAATCAAACAGTCAAATCCCATATTGAATGCCGCTGAAAAATAGGTAATATATATATATATACACTGTATTCATTGTGCTTGCATTGCATTATGTACATTAAACTTAAGCTTTCACTTAATCAACAAAAGCCATTTTGACATACTTGTGTACATTACTTGCACACAAAATTGGCAAAATTGGAAGAAAGGCTTGATGGTTACTGCCAACTACACATTATTTAATGGTATTCTATTTGTTAGGATATTGATATAGAAAATGAATGCATGCAAGGATTGAGTAAAAAAATGTGTTTTCCGTTCCAGATTTACATTGAGTCGGCTAGTCTCGCACATCCCTGATTAACAGTGTTGTCTTTGTGAACTGAAATTGACTATAAGCTTTTGGTTTACCCCAGATCAGGCCGATGAATGAATGCCAGAGCGTCCTCTGTGCTGTTTATCTTGGCTATCCTCTCAACACTGATTGGATGTTGTAGATCCTCATTTCCCGGGGTGGTCATGAACATATAATTCGTCTGCGTTGAGCACACACTCTTGAACCCAACAAAAGTTGTGTCTAGAAATAGAAACAGACAGTGTAAATTAATGCTAATTAGGGGCCAAGCACCGAAGGTGCGTAGGCACCTATTGTATCCGTTGCCGTTCTTTTTAATTATTACTCTTCTTCCACTCTGGAAGTCTATGGCAGCCAGTGTTGGGTAAGTTACTCAAAAAAAGTAATCCACTACAAATTACAAATTACTACATTAAAATTGTAATTTGATTACATTACTGATTACTGCATTTAAAAAGTAATCAGATTACTAATTACTTTACATTCAAGTTACTTTGAAACCTACAAAAATACGCAACAAACTGAAACTCATAGTTCTTTCTGTAATTTAATATTGACTGAAAAATATTACAGAAGTATGAAAACAGCAACTTGACTTAAAAATATTGGTTAATCATCAATAGGTATCTTAGCTATTCATTCAAATGCAATCAACAGTCGCCTGAGGGCGCTCAACGACCACGTCTGTGAGCGTGAGATTCTAACATAATAAAAATAACTTATAAATATATGAAATATAAACTAATAAATATATGAAATATTGTACACTTGTTAATGTTTATTTTTGTTTGCCGTTTATTTTAATAGTAGGCTATTTAATGATTTTGAACACATATTAAGCATGACAAACCATTCAATCGATTAAACTACAAAGCTGGCAGGTATGTATGATTACAAAATTAAGTCATTAAGATTATTATTAATAATATTTTATAAAATAACATGTAGGAAAAAAGTAGGCCTAGTTTTATCACGCGTTGAGCCGTTACTGTAACAGCTCCAGCTCTCCGATGCAGTTATAGTCTACGTCAGCATACGAATTCACTCACTTCATGTCATTCACTCTTTGCAGGTATAGTGCACTCAGATGACAGATATACTATATAGGGATTAGTGAATCAGTGAACGAGTGAGCGGTTTCGGACACAGCTTAAACATTCCTTGCTGTGTGTAGCATGTATGTGTGTGGTATCTTAACTGTGTTTATGTTTGTATGTAACTGCATTAAAGACAGGAACAAATTGCTGAAAACATTTATAATAACATTTGAAAACAGTATTGTTCAGAAGTTACCTTCTCTCCCGATCCTGAACAAATCGCCTAAAAATCCAATATAGCTTGTTTAGGCGAGGTTGGACCGCGCTCGTCTTGGGAGCGGGTATCCTCCTCCATGCGTTCTCCGGTGATTCATAATGACGCATCCGCGCCAAACGTGATTTCTTTAGAAATGCACTTTACCTATTTTTTTTTCTTGTAACGCAAGTAACGTAATTTTATTGATATCAGTAACTGTAATCAAATTACATAAATTTAAAATGTAATGCGTTACACTACTGCGTTATCAGGAAAAGTAATTAGACTACAGTAACGCGTTACACGTTATACCCAACTATGATGGCAGCCCATACAACCGCTTGCGGGAAAGTTGTGAAATTTGGCAGACAGATAGAGGGCAGTCTGAAATGTCACTGTAGCAAATTTGGAGTCTCTAGGTCAATCCCTCTAGCGCCACCACCTGTCCAGATTTCCACTCATGTTTATGTTTATGCTAATAACTTTTGAACCATAAGGGCTAGAAACAAAATGTTCCCGCCATTTTTATTTTTCCGAAAAACCTACTTTTCCTAACTCCTCCTAGGCCGTTGCTCCGATTTTCATGAAAATTGAACAGATCATCTTCACACAATGGTGACAAACAGTTATGGAATTTAAGTCGATTTCTTAAACCGTTTTCGAAAATAGACATAAGGCTGTATCTCCGCAACGCTTTATTGTATTCAGACCAAACTTTGTCCAAGTCATCACAAGCATGACCTGAGGCAACATGCAGAGTTTTTAGAAATTGCCATTAACTACAATACACTATTGTGATACAAAATGCTATATTCTCTGAATGCATTGATGTACAATTACGAAACTCACAATGTGTTATTGGCACAGTGCTCTGAAGGTACACAATAGGTTTTGAGACAGCGCCTCCTTGTGGTCAAATGTTATAATTAAATAAAAAAAATGCTAATAGCTTTATATAAATGTGGCTTATTGTAATGAGACTGATCTTAATTGATTCTGTGGGTCATGCTGAGAACAAAACTTCCTGTCTGTCATTTTGATTTTCTTTAAAACATACTTTTTTGAACTACTCCTAGTAGTTCAAAAAACAATCGATTCGATTTTCACCAAAATCGAATCGTATCATCTTCAGACCATGCCAGTAAAAATGTATGGATTTCGTATTGACAGACAAAACCGTATTAGAGGCGTGATGCCAAAATGACTCTTGAGGCTGTATCTCTGCAATGCTTTGACATGTTAACACCAAACTTTGCGAGTGTCATTGTCACCTCACTCTGACCATACCTCATTAATTTGGTCACAGCGTCACCTTTTGGTTGAAAGTGATAAACCAGTAAATCTTTATTATTGACTGTGTTTGTGATTTTTCAGCTCTTTTGCCAAAAATGATCTTAATAGATCTTTAATTGCTCACTGTTGCAGTTGGTCTGATGCTCACAGCCATGTTGGCTGGCTTGTGGTGCCTTCTTTGTGCTTGGCCCCGTAATTGCTGCTTGCAGCTATATTTATTATTATTATTGTCATTATTATTTGTATTATGAAAGTTTCAAACTGAAGATTTATACACATTTTGAAGGAATATGACTTACCAGAGACTGTCATTAGACCAGATATGGCATTGTAGCTCATCAGTCCAGCATGAGGCTTCTGTGGCGCATTATTGTGGTTAGATTCAAATGTTGGCCAGGAAATTCCAGACCTTCCACCTGTTGCACACAGAAAATTAGCTTAGAATCAGTATGGAAAATGGATCAATTATATTAAATATATTTATTCAGTAGTGCATAGATGAGTCTTTAATATGTATTGTACCA
This sequence comes from Anabarilius grahami, assembly GCA_003731715.1. Classification (NCBI taxonomy): domain Eukaryota; kingdom Metazoa; phylum Chordata; class Actinopteri; order Cypriniformes; family Xenocyprididae; genus Anabarilius; species Anabarilius grahami. The sequence continues at coordinate 2,476,716 of RJVU01042534.1, forward strand.
TTGGGGGGTCGTGGGGCCCTGTGACTTTTGCTGAGCATAACGTAGGTCATTGTTGTGGACAGACTGTCAAAACAGTTGAAGTTGGGGCTGCTGCCCACAATCAGAGCACCCTGTAAAGATGATTTTTTAATCAATTAACAGGATAAGAATCTTCTTTTAAGGCCAATACAGACTGCACTGACAAATGCCAACCAACAGTGACAGTCACCAGATTACAGTACGTCACATCTCAGACATTCCAAGACCCTACAAATGCCGATTCAACATGTTCAATTCAAATGAGAGCCGACCAACGCAGTTTGCCGTCTGTCTGTGAATGTTCTTTAGTTTTGACCAAAAAGACATTTAGTGTGTCCTCACCTGTACACTGACTAATTTGTCAGAGTATATGTGGCTGAGTGAGGGAGGACTGTAGATTAGAGACATGATACCCATTCCATTATCAATCAGGCTCACGTTAGAAACAAACACATTCATGGATACCTGAATGGAGGAGAGGAAAACATTAAGGCACACCAGACAAGTACAATGCATTTGCAAAGCTAGTAATTACTTGGCAATGACTTGGGTTTGCAGTTACTGTAGGGAATTATAGTAGGAAGTTTGCAGATCATTTATCATACTTGAACATAAATGCCAAAATCAAAGCTCCTCCAGACAGTGAAGCCCTGGATTTGAGAGCATCCAGCAAGTCCATCTTTATTCATGTAGAGTCCGTACAGACCGCCATGTGCCTCATTCTGGCTCCATTGAGCCACTGCATTTGGAGATCCTTTTGACATATTGTTGGAATGCATTAATAAATTAGTAATAATGTTAATCTAAACAAAAGAATAATTTAATAACATTGTAAATTGTAATCTTAAGCAAATTTAATACATTCAAAATTAATATTTCTTTCTTACTGTACATTATAATATTGTGATGCCTAAATCCACTTGTATCAATTTATTTGTTTTTATGCATTTTGTTTTAATTTTTCTTGTGTTGTGGTTTTATATTTGAAAATAATTATTGGCTTCTATACCTGGGCATGGTTCACCATCAATTCGGAATCCCACTCGTTCATAGCCAGCAACAATATTCCCTTGAAGAACTGCATTGGTTGCCTCACTCACCTACAACATCAGCAGTAATATATCAGTTCTTTATCTAGCACTAATATATTCAGCCATAATAATTCTCCACCATGTAAAAGAACAGTATCACGGTACCAGCATCTAAGGATTACCTCAATGGCTGCATTCCATTCAAAGTTGAATTCCTCTGCTCTGCCATTGTACGATCCAGGCCACAGTGTCAGGGTAACCAAGTTCCCCCGGATTACATTACTGTCACCCCAGACTCTGATTCCTTGGCGATTTGAATAGAATAGAAAAGTGCTAAATCATATTACCCAACTCCATAGTGATTACATTGTTTAATAGTATTTTCCTTTTATGCTAACAGTGAAGCTGCCTTTGAATCTGCACCTTCTCCAACAGTGTGATGGATCACATTGTCATCGATACTCAGTCCATCTGTTCCGAAAACACCAATAGCAGGAGCAAAGCCGTCATGAAAAGCACATCCTTTGATGTAAGACTCACCAACCACCTAAAAATATTGTGACAGTAAGTAGTTGAAAGGAGCATGTGATAATGCATGTGATAATGCATGTGGAATAGACAATACTGTATCAAGACTTTCTCTCACCCCTCCCAGGTTATAAAACACCAGAGAGTAACGTGGGTCTGACAGGTCATTCCATCCCTTCTGCCCGGTGTGGTAGAACTGAACATTTCTGATCTGAGCTTGTCCTGTGAGGCAAGTTATCATCAGCTTTAGTGAGTTTTCGTTACTTCACGTGCTAATCAGACCTTTTCAGCACAGTGCATGTTATGTGCAAATACAGAAATATAATTTCGACATTAATAAAAAAAAATCTTTTTCGAATATAAACAACAAAACATGAATACAAAGTTCTTGCATGAAACTCTAATGGGAAGGATAATAGGTCCTTTAACTCAACCCACTCGTAATCACATCATTAAAGGACACAGATGTTCGGTTCCTGCTGTATCAGTAGCCAATGAGCTCACATGCTCAATCTTCAAATACATTAGTAGAATTTGACTTAGCAGCGCTGCGCGCTTTAGAAACCCTCCACCTTCCCCAGCTCCACAGTGGCGAGCGGTGACTTTTTTAACCGGGTATGCTGGGTGGTGAGTCATGTAAAAAAAAGTGGCCGAAGCAGTTACGTTGAATGGACATTCTAAAACGCTTAATGTACTAAGGCAGTGATATTAACAGACCAAACTCAGTAAACACCATACTAATAAAGTATACTGTGTACAGCAAAGGAGATGAGCCCAGAATATGAACGCAATTAGTTTAATTACACGTTGCGTTTTCTTCCCATAGGAAACCGTTATAAAGAAAAAGCTTTTAACGTCGCTAAGTGATATTAGATCAAATTCTACAAAAAAACTTTTTTTTTTTCTGTAGCCTATACTATGCTTTATTAGTATAGTGTTTAAGTTTGGTCTTTTAATGTCACTGTCTTAATAAAACATTAAGCCACATTAAACGCCCAGGTATAGAAGCCAATTTCTAATATGTTGGACCTTTTACTGAGAGTAGCCTACATTTACCTGTTGAGACGTGCCTTCACAAGCAACCTGTAAGAGCTTTTGTGATGTTTGAGTCGATGGAGGCGCGACAGGCGAAAGTGCGTTTGCAAAATATGCTGTATTTTTGTAATCCGCTAGGTGCCGCTAGTGTCACACAAACATTATACTTCACCTTTAAACGTATCAGTTTAGGACACAGATCTAATTCAGACACAATAAATAAAAAACACCATGGCGTCAATTTAAATGTATGCCATAAGTATTTTTTAAACTAATAATTAAAAATAAGTATAACATAATAAGTATTAGCAGCCTATTATAAATAAAAAATTAAATGTATTTATAAATAAGAAGGCTATAATAAATAAAAATATCATTATTCTTTAAAAAATAAGTTGAAATTGTGCAAACTGACTTTTAGCAAATGCACAGACTATCGATTAACATACTCTGATAGGCCTAGTTACAGTAGGACTGTAGAAGTTTTCTTTAAAAACAATTCTCAATGGAGAAAATGAAATACAATGAAAATTGTTTTAGTTATGATTTGTTTCCCGATTTGGTGAACTCTAGTTAGATTTGTATCAAATACAATGTGATTTTCGGTGATCGAGATCTGGCAGCAGCTCATTTTTCCTCTTGGGCAAGCTATCAGCTCATAGCTTATCCTGCCCATGTGAACTCGCATAGACCAGCAAACCAATGAGAACGCGGGACGATGATGACGCTCCATAACAAAAGCACGAAGGCGCAAAAGCTGCTGTAGATCAGCTTACCCGGAAGTCTCCGTAACTGGCAGATTTAAGGAAAATACCGTCGTTTGGCAAATAAATAAATTACGGACAGTTACATATGCATCACCAATCCTGTAGGCTTTAAGGTACACCTCAAAGAAGGGATTTAATAGTAATTTATAATGTTAATATTAGTTGCCGAGTCCACGGATGGCTTGGGTATGCAGAGCATTCGCAGCTTATATGGACCGCACGCCACTGTTGTATAGATATGCTACAGGTTATTCATGTACGCTATATTGTACAGCAGCAGCATGTCTTACTTGCTCACAGCAGCGTGTCGTGTATGTATTCGCAGTAGCAAGTCCCGTACTTGCTCTGCAGCAGCAACAATAACCTACAGCAGCAATAATCAACAGCCGCAGCAGCAATAAAAGCAGCAGCAGCGTAGCAGATCTATTCCGCCAAGACTAAACTTATCAACATTGTCATATCCATTACCATGCCAAACACTCTAAGAGTTGTCATGACAGAACTGTTTTTCTGCTTTTTCTCATCTTCCAGGTAATTAAACCATATCCATGAATAAATCATTTGTACATAAAATGTCACATTTAATTGAATGCAGCAATTTATGTAAGAGTGGTTTTGCATGTGATTCGTCCTAATTGTGTTTCATGAATAAAGCCCCAACGTGAGTATTTTATAAAGATTATACCTCTGTAATCAATTCCTCCACTGGAGAAGCTCCCCACCAGCACTCTGGCTCCATAAGACTGTGTGTACATTTCTGGATACTCCTGACCAATGATCTTGATGTTTCTGGTCAGTAAAGCCACATTGCCTGCAAGCTGATAACTACTTGAAGTACCTGGCACACTGTAGCTCTCCCCTATTATGGCCAAATACATTTAATTAATTGTAAATTTTTTAAAACAAATTTCCTTTTATTCAGAAAGCATGCATTAATTAATCAATTAACATTCATAATTATTAAATTAATAAAGTGACAGTAAAAACATTTATAATGTCACTATATGTATTTCTATATGTAAAAATGTATCATGGTTTCCACAGAAATTAAGCAGCACAACTGTTTTAACACAGATAATAAGAAATGTCTTTTTAGCACCAGATCAGAATATTAGAAAGAGTAACACACACTAACGTTAATAAAATATTACAAATAGATATTCATAATTATATATTTGTGTACCTGTTTTTAACAGCTTATCAATACAGCATAATGCCTATTATTGCTATTATGGTATTATCTATAATCTAGGGGACTAACCAATGTGTGTGTGTGATAAAGGCTGGTCCAGAGTCAGTGTTCTGCCATAATCTGAGATTGCAGTGATGGTATGGATTTCTGTCTGCCAAGGGTCATAGCTGGTGGTGGACAGCAGGATCTTCTCCCCAACCTGGAGGTAATCAAAGAGTGTTATGTTTCAGAGAATAACAGTTCAGAGCACAAATGCAGCTTGGAATTTGAAATGGAATAACCAAATCACAAAAGGAGGTTCAATAGTTTTCTTTAAGTTCTCTGTTGTTGTTGTTTTTTGTTTGTGTGTGTGTGTATGTGTGTCTGTGTCAATTTAAAAAAAGCTTCTGACCTTCCAGTCCACAGATTCCTGTAGAGAGAGAGTGCTGCTTCCTGCCTGTGATGTGCTAGCCAGCTTAGTGTGATACACATTGTGTGGCATACCATAAAGTTCAAGAGATCCAAAAACACCTGGAAGAAAATTTTTGAGAAGAACGTCTCTGATGCAGATATGTTCAATAAAGGGGCTTTTTGTTTTTATTCATGATGATTTACCCAGCACTTTAGACCCTTGGTTTGGTCCTGATGGTAATAGCCAGTCTGGTGTGGAATGGCTTCCTCTCAGTATGATCTGTAGTTGACCTCTGAAGGGTTCATCAGGCCACCCAGCAATCAAACGTCCACCCTGTTTGAGTGAACATGTACAGATTAGTGTCTTTATTACAGACAGATGTAAGTGAAATTACCACACATGAAGTGTCTGGTTCTAAATTGGTGTAATAATCCTAAAATGTCTATAGCAGTAAGATGCAATTTGAATGTAGTTATGTGCTTACTTGAATGGAGATGTATGTGGCATTCAGAACAATGTTATTATATTGAGAAACACTGCTGGAGGAGGTGCCATTGTTTGTGTCTGGAATCTCCAGAACTCCAACTATTTTCAGCTTGTTCAGGGAGGGGACTACAACATCCACAACCATCCAAATGCCTTGAGACAGAATAGGAATTTTTTTTCTTATGAAATAGCATACCATATTGATAAATAGCTTTTTCTTTCAGTCTTTGCTCGTGATTTGACACATTAGAGATGCTTACCAGCTGGAATGATTACATCAGAGCCTTCTTGTGGCACTTTGAAGTTATTCTCTGAGCTTGACAGCCAAAATGATGTATTTGACCAGAGACTAAACCCAACATGATATGTTCTATTAGCAAATTCNTTTATTAGCAAATTCAATCGATACAAAAGATGATAATAATAATAATACTCTTAATAATAATAATAATAATAATAATAATTTTGACTAAATTTTAATTGAGTATTATTATAATATAAGACTGATTATTGTTATTATGAGAAAAAAAATGCTTAGCATGTGTGCAATCATACACATAGATGAAGTTTAAAGGTTTGCGGCCAGGTGTGTTGGCTGGAGTGACTACAGGACCAGGTTGTGGGATAGGTTGAATACATTTGGGATAGTAACACTGATACACTCTGAAGTTCAACCATCTGTCTACAGCTGAGCGGTCCACACTGTTCCTCCTCCTCCGGCTAGTCACATGGTCTCTTCCAGACACTGTAGACACATAACTCAAAATCTTTAATTCTTTGCACAGTACTAAATAGCTTTGAGCTTGATACTGTATGTTAGAGCAGTGGTTCTCAAACCTGTCCTGGGGACCCCCCATCACTGCACATTTTGCATGTCTCCCTCATCTAACACACCCAATTCAACTCTTGCTGTCTCTACTAATTAGCTGATGACTTGAATCAGGTGTGTAAGATGAGGGTGACATGCAAAATGTGCAGTGGTGGGGGGTCCCCAGGACAGGTTTGAGAACCACTGTGTTAGAGGGCTGCATTGGGATTGGGATTCTGCTAGACCCAACACAAATCTCGCGAGAGCGGGCGGTTTTACGAGAGGCTACTCACTGCAGAGCCATGGGTGGAGTATAATCTCCAGCTCCTCCTCTCTTGGCCTACTGTGAGCATGATGGGTGGAGCTGCATAAGACTATGGATGGATGGGTGGAGCCTAACCCTACCCATAACTCTAATTTGGCACTGCAGCGAGCACCACTTGGGTTTTACCTTTGCTGTGGGTGGGAGTGAATGGTACAAAAAAATTAAATTTCCCGCTGTATTTGTATAAGAAAGGAGTCAACAAATTATGTTCACCTCAGTCGAACAGTAGCATTCTCTTCCTCCATTGCAGACTACGCCAAGTGATTCATCATTTAATTAATTCATTAAGTATGTTTAATATTTTTTAGTATTATTATTTTCTTTTTGCTATAAGTTTGCTAGGCTACATGAACTCCTATGATATCTGTGAAGTTATTTTCTTTTCTTTTTTTCTTTTATTTGTTTCATATTTATTTATTTTATAAGTAATTCAATTAAATATTGTTCCTTGTTAGCCTACTAGAGTTTATCTGTTATGGTGAGGTGTGTGTTTCGTTACACATATGTTTAAATATTTAGTTTTTTAGGCTCCACTAGTTGTGATGCTTTGTTTGAACAGTTGATAGAGTTTTATAAGGCTAATACAAAGCTGGCTGAATGTGTTTGTGAATGTGTTTGTGGTGCTAACATTACTTTATCTTATGGTCAAACGCAATGTTTTTTCTCTGTTATTCTGAATGTTTAGCATAGCCCTAATGTTTGTGTAATTTTTCCACAATATCTACAAGCTGTGACAGAATGTTTGCGAGTGCGGGCAGGAGTGGATACAAACATTATGGGTGCAGGCGAGAATGGAACACACTTGAGGGAGCGGGCGGTAATGATCAGAAATTCAGTGGGAGCGGGATTAAGAAAACAGTCCCGTGCAGGGCTCTACTATATGTTTCCTCTTTAAATACAAAGATAGCATTGATGTCTTTGGTGAAGAGATGAATAGTTTACCCATGTAATAGAGGCTTCTGGAAGACTGGTTGAAGTACCAGTCCCCATTTATATTTGCAGTGGGGTTCAGGGGCTGAGAGGAACCATTCCTGTCATCTATAATGCGGAAGTGGTCAGGTGTCTGAGTCAGGTTGTGATTCATGATAATATAATTTTCTGGCTGTCATGGAGAAAGAAAGGAAAACAATTATTTGCTAAATAACAACCTTAATTGGATGGAACATAATTAAAAGCATATTTTTTTACATTATTCTCTGAAACAATATTTATTGTGAAAAATGGTTTATAAAAATCTGAACTGAATGAACTTTCATTAATAGTGGGAAGAAATTAAAATTATATAAATATTATAAAAATAATTTATTAAAAACAAGTAAATACACATATTTTTCTCATATACCATAAATGAGTATTTATACATGAAAATATAGCATCCTTTATATAATAATTAGGGCTCCTGGACAGCAAATAATTTAACCCCCGATGTAAGTCAAAAAAACATTAAAAACAACGTTTTTCGTCTTTTTTTTTTTTTTGTCCCTTATGAAGTTTGTATGACAAGAGCTGCTCACAGATTATACAAGAAAACTGTCCTTTTGTGTTCCACAGATACTATATATAACAACAAATGATTTGCAACAATATAAGGGTGAACAAATGGTAACTAAATTTTCAACTTTTCGTTTGAATTTACATTGGATTATTTAGTTATGTGTAGTGTGCATACTTTACCTGAAAACCGTAAACCATTCCATTGTATGAGATGTTGGTGATTTGGGAAGAACCATCAAAGTACCAGTTATAGGTTTGGCCTGTGGGCAGCATTGCCATCCAGCCAAATGTGTGGGTCACAAGTTTATCAAGGAAAGGAAGTATGCATGTCCCTAAAGAGAGGTGAGACATTGAGTTACTGTGCCAACAAAGACAACCAATTCCTAACATTCTAAGGAGCTGTTCACACAGAATGCATTTTTGCATTCCACTGCACTGCTTTTCCATTGATTTTTATGTGAACATACACTAGAATAGAAGTGTTTGACCGTTGTGCTCACATCTTGCATCTTTTGTAGTGTGTCCCGCATGACATGACGTTCTAAAAGTGCAGCACTCAAACACAAATGGGACTAATGTGTCTTTAGACCTTGCATTTTTTCATTTCATTTTCATGTTTAATGAAAAAAGAGTTCTTTGTGAATTGCCCCCAAGATTTTTCATAAACTAACATTCCCAGAACATTCTGAAAACCAAAAAAGTACATTCAGGAAGAATTGAATAGAAACATGTCTGACATATGCATACACATTTTTTTTATGGCTCAATGACCCAGATTATTTCACCCTACCATATGAGTTTGTCAGAATCACATTTTTAGCTTGAAGTGAATACGGTGAGGGATTGACGACGACCATGCGGTGGAAGTTAATGGTGTTGTCACACACTGCAGCAGGGACGCCAACACTCCATTCTGTTCCCGGAAAGCAGTGTCTTGGGTCGAGCAGGTTATTCCTTGGCACCACCTTGTAGCTAATGTTGCCTTTTCAAAAATGTTAAATATTTATATTCATTATTTACATTTTTTTTATTTTAATGTTAATGTTTTGTCAACGTGAAAATTTAATTTTACCATGCCAATAAAGCTACGTATAGATTAAGATATTATTATACACAGATACATTTTTCTCAAATTATAATTCATCAGAATATTTTAATTTTTATACCTGTCAGGGACCCATCAGTATCAACTAGTGCCACCTCATGCTCCCATCTGAACCAGGCCTTGTTGGGCGACCGATAGTACTGGATCCCACTGAACCTCGCGCTCCAGCCTCCACAGCGAAACGTGCATGTTCCAACTATTTCTGCCACCCCAACTGCAGCACACGATGGACGGTCGAAGTTCACAAACTTGGTGTTGATGACGCTCATACCATCATCCAGGGGCAGGACGACACCACGAGCTGTGCAGTAGTCGCTTCCCAGCCCCAGCTCATCCACGTGACCCACCATGGTGCTGTTGACCACAGCCGCCCCTCCATCCAGTCCCCATCCGCTGACATACCACTGGATGATCCTTTTGGCCTCCACTCCTGCCTTCTCATTATTGACCATTAGGAACTCACTGAACTGAACTGCTCCTACATTTACCCACTCTGCACCTTTCTCGTTGTTCCAGGAAGTGAAGCGGCGGAAGACTGCTGGCGCTGGTGTTGAGGAGCCGCAGCTGCCAGAACGCATGGGGAAAAACTCTTGGAAGATCCACAAGCCAAACCAGCCCTGCGAATGCACCGTATTGTTAAAGAACTGTCCTAGAGGTACTCTCTTCTGACAGATGTTGGCGTCATATGAGGGGCCATCGGGATGATCGTGCATGCGGTACCAGAAGCCGAAGTGCGTCCCACCAGCCGCAGCATTGTGCCTAATGGTGTTATTAGGGTTGGTGACCCAGAATGCAGCTGGAGTTACATCGTCATTTAGCAAACTGGTGCTCTGTTTTACAAATACAGCCAGGTTGTACTGCAGGATGTTGCCAGTCTCAATGCCGTCCTCAATAAAGAAGGCTCCGCCCATGATATTGTAGATGACGTTACGCTCCACCAGCAGGTTGTGGGTGTTGTGGATGGTGATGGCACGGTTGTAGGACTGGTGAATGCCACATCCACGCACATATGACTTAAACTTAACATCACCCATTAGATGCCAGTGGATTGGGTAGCGTCCCAGACGGAACGCCTGTCCAACATTGAAGAGCTGAAGGAGGACAAACGTAATGCATGATTACATTTCAAGTAAAATATGGTCTTAAAGGTCTCCAAGAGTTTTGAAACAAAATTAATGTTTACCTCAACATATTCAATTCTGCCAATTGCCAGATTTTGGTTTGGTTGTGGTGCGTGGAACATGATGCAGCCACCAAACTGGTCACTTCCTACTTCTTCTCCAAACCTACCCTGGAAACAAGTCTGGGTGGCAAATTCCCCTGTAAGCAAAAGCATTCATACAATTTGATAAAACTGTCAATCACATGACTTTCAACTGTCTGTCTTTCCATCCACAGCTGAGAAAATAACATCCAAACCTGTGTTGAATCCATCAGGGCAAGCTGCAATCTGATCGTTCCACTCCATGTTGTTGGATCCACGGACAACAATGTTTCTGGTAAGAAGGCCGACCTCTGCTCTCGCTTCAAAAACTGTCCCATCAGGCAGTATAACAGACACACCTAGATGAGTGTATCTCAGTGGTTCGGTCAGAGTGAGGGTCCTACCATCAGCTGAAACTGAGGTAATTCTCATCAACTCATTCTCACGCTGACTGTTTCTGTAAATTCAGCCCAAAAATATATGTGATTATTAGCATTAGCACTGACAACTTCTATCATTTTTTAGCATCATGATTAGCATATTTTTATAGCATTTAGCACATTCAATTTGAGCAAGAAGAATTTAAACAGTAATTTTATCATTTAGTTTTTTACCTCTAAAACTTACCCCCCCCCAAAAAAGTCAAATTAATTCTTTTGGGACCATTTTATAGAGAACAACTGCAAAAAATTTTCTTGGCCCTTGTTTCTACACTAATGTAGTTCAGTTTCTGTAGCAAGTCAGTGGCTTCAATTAAATCAACCTGAAACCGAGATACGCTGTAGGTTTGGGTGGTGCATCAATACCTATGCCCCGTGGAAGCGATGACAATTTCGTCGCCAGTTTTCCAGGTGACGGCATCCATCAGTGTCAGCGTGTTGGAGCCGTTTTGTGCAGTCTGAGAAAGGCGAGTCCACGGCATAGGGACAGGGATTCCTGGAGAAGCAGGATTGTAGTTAAGTCCTGAACAAAACCTCTTTCTGCAGGGAAGTGAAAATGCACTATGGTGTCTGTATCGGGGAAATTTAGCATTTCTGTGAAATGGGGCTTTCTGACTTAAATTAGCCTTCTGGGAATGTTATGTAGCTCATATCTATATTTGAATTATATTTACTTCATTTTTTAGAGATTGTGTTTTTTAATTAAGTGACCTTTTAGATACAAATGTTCCTGTACCTCTGAGGTCTCTGTTACTTTAGTCAAGTTACAAACAAAAAAGTAATAATAATAATAATAATTTATAGTTTCAGGCACAACAAAAACTTTGGGGTCAGTAAGAATTTTTTTAGTGTTTTAATTTAAGGCTCTCAAATCTTATTTAAACTTCTACACATTCAAACTTCACAAAACATAAATATATTCTTTTCTTTAGACATAAAAATCTGTACTGGCGCACTGTCTGTGAAACGGCTCTCTGTGAATAAATTCCCGAAAAGCGCACACCGAATGCCACTTCAGACAGTGCCGGTGCAGTTCTCTTTTGCACTTGAATGGACAAAAACAGTCTTAAATGAGTTAAAAATTTGTTTAATAAACATAAAGGTTTGTGAATAAAATATGATGGGAGAAAATATGATGTGTGTCAGATCCACGTCATGTGCGGCAGGTCTTTACTGACAGACAGGAGCAGGTTTATTAGGCTGCTGTCACTTTATGCTAATCAAAAAGCAAAAGACAAAGAGAAATGACTCACTGCTCTTGACTGAATAACGGTTTTAGCTTTAATAAGGATTAATCTATATTCAGTTTATAATTTATGCAGTGAAGACTGTGCAGTGTTTGATTATTCAATTTCTGTTGTGGGGGAAATTTTGAGTTTCTGTATAATTTCCATATGATTTACTTACGGTTAAATGATTTTGTTTTTCTCAGAAGTGCTTAAGTATGCACTGTTTGGGTGACTGGGGGAAAAAACCCTGAAGTGGTAAACATGTTCCTAATATGGTAAAAGGACAGAGGCTTCAGCCTTGGAGGTTAGAGATATAAAAGTGAGGGAAAGCTTTCGTTCTTTGTCTTACACTCTGCAGCTACTTGTGTTTCTGTTGACTGTTTGTCCTTTCTTGCAAGAAATAAAACCTTTTAAAGACAATTGGATGAGTTTGTCTCTTATGCAGTAAGAGTCCTGGTGATTTTTCCGAAACACTATATATTTACATGTTAGACCTACCTATAAATTTTAAGCACTGTCAGTGATACAGGCCTTCATTCATAGTGCTTAGTAAAAAGATGCCATTAAACAAATATTTAAAATATACTGTCTTTATGTTGTTTCTGTATTATTTTGAAGATTCAATGTTAAAGTTTTACAATATAAAAATATATTAAAAACTTTAATGTTAGGTGCAATTAATCATGATTAATTACAGAAAAATGTGGCAATTAACTCAATTGACAGTACTAATATACAGAGAGAGAGAGAGAGAGAATCATTTTCAGCATCATTGCTCCAGTCTTCGGTGTCACATGATTCTTCAGAAATCATTTTTATATGCTGATTTTATGTTGCTCGGGACACATTTCTTAGTTCAAAGACTTTCAAAGAAGTTCAAAACAACAGCCTTTATTTGAGATGCAAATCTTTTGTAACATTATAAATGTCTTTACTGTCCCTTTTGAAACTTTAATGCATCCTTGCTGAATACAGTATTAATTAATTAAAAAATTAAAAAATCTTACTGACCTCAAACTTTTGAACAATAACGTATAATAAAATATATATAGTATTTATTTTTATAAATAAATATTATAATAAATAGTTGTATACAGGGCTTGACATTAACTTTTTTGATCACCAGCCACTGTTTTCCATAGTTACTAGCCACTCAGCATTTTTACTGGCCACAATTTTGATATCGATACCATGGGGGGGAAATTGCCATATAGGTATTTTTAATATTATCTCATAATTTGGCAAAAGGTATATTAGGCTGCTGTCACTTTAAGACCTGATGCACGGATCCATTATACTGTTACACATGCGTTTTCTTTCTCAACTCTTTACGTTCACTTAAAACTTAGCTGACTGTGTTTATGTGAATACTTGCCAAGACTGGCATTCTGACATTATTTTGTGTGTATTTGACTGTTTAAGCACAATAAGCAGCGAAAAATAACTCAATTTAGTACTGAGATGCGTCTGATAAAATTATGTGCAATTCGCACTCGCTCACGCTGAAATTCAAGCTCTGTAACACCAACAATATTCATCCGGAGCAAATAAAACAAGCGAGTGAGGGGAGGCGGGTTAGTCAACTCGCTGTCAAGCACAGCTGGTATTGTTTATCTATTCTGTGTAAAATTTGTATTGGAATCGTTTTAGATATTTCAGTATTGATATGCATCAAAAAAATCTATATCTTTTGACAACACTACATTGCACTTAGTTTATTATTTCAGAAAGACTACAATCGAAAAATGTGTTTTATATTTAAATTCAACCCACCAAAGAGGCTGGTAGGAGTGACTGCGTTACACGCCACTACTGAAATCCACCTGCATTTGGTGGGTTGGCGGGTGTTAATGTCAAGCCCTGGTTGTATACATTTTATTTATATTGAACTCAGAAAAAATTTATTTGAACTGAATAGTGTTGTTTATTTGAATACCATGCAGATCCAACACCCCTTCTCTGACAGCCAGGGTTTTGGTGCCATAGACAGGAAGTTCTGTAGAACGCAGGTGTCCATGCAGTGTGATGATTGCCTTGTGCTGGAAGGGCGCCTGCTCTGTTCCGATCTGCAGGGCTCCACCATCTGTAATCAGAATATTCTCTGCCTGCAGCTCAATATCTGCCTCATCAAAAATCAGTCGCCCGCCTTAATAGAAAAGAGACATTCACAGAATTGTGAGTGTAATTGTACCAAGGCTTAGTTAAATAAAGGCAGTATTTGTCTAAATGAGCATACCTTGGATAAGGAGCATCTTAAGCACTGGGGTGCTGGTGTCCAGGAGGATGGTCTGGCCAGGAGTGATTACAGCAAACATGCCCT